>APFE031018894.1:41700-111540 GCA_000404065.3 Pinus taeda
GATCGGGAAACTGGTCCCGTTATCCCCAGTCGGACCCGCTATACCAAACGGATAAGGAGCTGCCAACCAAGGTCCGGACCGGGTGGGTATCCCTCTTGTTGTCGACCAGATTTTCGGGGCTTCAACACATTCCCATCTTCATCATTCTTGATGTATACGTTAGGAGGATTCTCATAAAAAATTTCTCATAAAAGAAAGGATCAATTTTCACATACCAAGCTCTTTGTGCTTGTTTCAGACCATATATAGATTTCTTTAACCTACAAGCTAAAAGCCCCTATCCCTATTTCATAAACCCTTTAGGTTGAACCAAATAAAATTCTTCTTTTAACTCACCATTCAAAAAGAAGATTTGACATCTAACTATTGCATTTTCCAATTATGTTTTGTAGCTAATGCAATAATGATGCTAATTGTGTTCAACTTAGCTACAGGTGAAAACGTATCTTCATAATCAATTCCCCCTTTTGTGAATATCCTTTTGCAACCAATCTAGCCTTATACTAATCAATACTTCCATCAACATTAAACTTATATTTATACAACCATTTTCATCCTATGGGAACTTTATTTTTATGAAATTCTGTTAACTCCCATGTGTCTTCTTCATTATAGAGTTATGTTCTTCATTCATTGCACCTATCCATTCTTCATATTCTTTAGGTTCATCATAGCTTTAAGGTTCTATAACCTTCATTACAAGAGACATTAACGCATAATATCTATACTTATAGGTGCTTGAATTTTATGAGATGACATTCTTGGAGTTTTATTGCTTTCATCTTTTTTTCTGCTTTGTGGAGTCTCTTCACATATTCTTGGAGCATCATGACTGCTTGATGCTCCTTGCTCTCGAACATGTACCTATTCCTATGCTTGTTCCTATTTGTGTTCAATTGGAATATTCCTAATTAGCCATGGCCAATTGGAATATTTGATTTTGCTCAATTTTTCCTTCTATAGTTATTTATAAATAAAAAGGTGAGGAAAGGGGAGGCATAACTCACTTTTAGAATAAAGTCTCTCCTTAGTAGTACAATGTTGTAACTTAAAGGGGAACCAACAGGGGTCAAAGAACCACATAGACGAGGGGCCCACGCAGACACTTGGAGGGACTGCGTAGATGGAGAGGAACACGTGGCAAGAGAAGGAGCTGCATAGGAGGAGGTGAGCCTTGGGGATGAGAGAGGCCAATACTTATAAAGGAGAGAGGAGCCTCCTTATTTTGTCATTCAATTATGAGCATTTGAGCTAGTCACTTTGACTTGGAGCACGCTGGCTATTTAGCATGTCTACAGCACTGTTTAGTGCACTGAGTGTCTCCATTTGGAGATCTCACCCTTAGCCCCGGGGGACTTCGAGTGCCTACTCAGGCAAGGTAGCTTCAACAATCTTTTTGCAGTATTATTGATATTTGGCATTGAGGAGGAGCTGAGCATTGGAGGACTGTGCAGTCTTGAGAGAGAGGGACGTAGTTCTGGATTGGGGGTTTGTGGAGGATTTGAGTTGGGAGATTGAGCAAGAGATAAGCCCTTTCATATTGGAGGATTTTGGCTGAGTTTTAGGTAGAGTTTTGGTGGATTTTATTCAGTGGCAGTGCAGAGCCTTGAGGGATTACGTGGGTTCTCAAGGGGGCGATTTTCGGGGGTCGATCATTTTAGAGAAGCTTTTTGGGTTTTTCTGGGTTTGTTAAGTAGAGTCTGATTCCAGAGTTTCAACATTTTCTAAGGAGGGGAGTAGCCCCAAATCCTCTTTTGATTTCTAGCAGCACGACAGTTCTCCAGCAGCTTGGACACAATTCAGAGAGAGGCCATTCCTTTACTATTTTGAATGTATTTCTTCACTTGTCTTGTGCAAATCGATGTGCCATCTTTCTGATCACCTCCTGTACTCATTCCATTACTCAGTATAATAAAATGGCTTAGAATTTCTCTCTACATTTCTTGAGTATCTTCTTATATTTCATGTTTATATTATTATATGTTGCACCATTGTTATTTTCATCACTTTGAGCTTCCCTGTTATTATATCATTTGTAAGTTTTTGGTTGGAGTTTACTGGGGTTTGGGGAATATCTATGAAATGGGATATTACAGTGGTATCATAGCATAGATCTATGACATAGGGGTAAAAATCCTACATCTGTTACTAAGGTAGGAGATACAGAGACACTAGACGTAGGTTGGAGAACACCTATGGCGAGGGAGACTCTGTTCCTGTGGTGGACGCAGAATAGGAGGAGCCTATAGTGGACGCAGAACAGAAGGAGCCTATGGTGGACGCAGAGCAGGAGGATTTGATGGTAGATGAGGACAAGAAGAGATTTGCGGACATGCTCCTCAAATCAGTGTAGGATCTGTCAAGGCAGATCGAGGTGATGGGGTAGAGATTCATGGTAGTAGAGGCTAGACAGCGTGAGAACCCACGGGTTTTCCTGGTTGGTGAAGGATCGGGTACATCCCACCATTTTCCAAAGCAGGGTGTCACTCAGCATGACATTACTCAGTAGATGGTCTCACATGCCCCTACGCGCTCTACCATGCCCACTTTCCTTGGAGTAGACACGGGGGCTGGAGCCTAGCAGGGGGCAGAGCCCAGTCACATGGGCGACTATTTTGCAGAGTACTAGGCCTATGGGCAGGAGTTCAGGGATGCTCTCTCATTTAGAGACTTTTTTCAGCTCCAGTGGGATAGTAGACTCCACGACCATCACAGAGGACACCGACATTATCACATGGAGACACCCACTGCACAACTAGTAGATTCCACTTGCCTACGTTTGATGGTTCATCAAAGAGTTCAGCAAGGTCTTGGGTGGAGAAGCTGGACATTATTTCTAGCTTAACTAGATGTCAGAGGCAGAGGCCATCAAAGTGGTGACATTACATTTGGATGGTGAGGCCCAGGATTAGTGGTTCCATGGGATGGTTATACTCGGACACTCCTCAGTGACGACATATGTTGAGTTCACCAGGAGATTAATGGAGAGGATTGATCAGAGGGATCCGCTACAACATTTTGTTGAGCTGACAAGGCTCAAACAAACCGGGAGCCCTGAGACCTACATCACAAAATTATTGAGGGTTTCAGTGATGGTGCCAGATATATCCATGGCATGGAGGATCTACATGTTTGTGGAGGGGTTAGTGGAGCCACTTCAGGGTTGAGTCAGATCCGCTAGACCAGCCACACTCCATGATGCTATTAGCAGGACCCGAGACTTACAGGATGCCTTACCCAGGACCCGAACACTTTACCCCCAAAGACAGGCTTTCTAGCCTAAGGGGAAGGATGTGAGGATTCCACCTCCAAAGGGGAATCCAGGATGAGCATAGATTGATGATGACGCCAGGAGGGAGTTGAAGAAGAAGTGGTTGTGTTTTACCTATCAGGAGCCTTGGGCGCCGGGACATAGGTGTGTTGTTGGCAAGGCACACTTTATTGAGGTCTTCTCCGAGAGCAGCGGGGAAGAAGATGAGGAGGAGGATGTGGAGGTAGGAGATATTCATGCTGTGCAGGGTCCTTCACCACCTCCACCACCAGCAGCAAGTGGTGCAACTTTTGCACCTACCGGAGGGGCCCTTGCAACATTGCGAGGAGTTCCCAAGTATTTGACACTGCGCATACAGGGGAAAGTACGTGGCCAGTGAGTATTAGTTTTGGTTGACAGTGAGGCCACCCACAACTTCATCGATGCACAAATGGTTGAGTGGAGAGGTATACCGACAGAGAGCTTCGATGGATTTTCAGTTTTGGTCCCAGGAGATCAGACATGGTGTGTGCTCGTTATGTTCCAGAGTTATGAGTGACGATGGGCACCTACACACTGATTAACCACTTCTTTGTGGTCAATATTCCAGACACCAGCATAGTACTGGGTGTCTAGTGGCTTATCACTCTTAGGAAGGTCATGACAGATTGGAAGGCCCTAGAGGTGGAGTGGGATGATGAGAAGACAGGGAGGCATGATAAGATATGGGGTCAGCACACATACCTACCTCAGATTGTTTCAGCTCATCAGATGGAGGCAGTCTTCCGGAAGGGAGACATAGAGTGGGCAGTGGAGCTGCGTGCATCAGAGGCAGGGAGTATAGGGTAGACAATGCACCTAGAGATACAATCCATCCTTGAGCAGTATGCCACAGTATTTGGGGAGAGTCCGCCAGGACAACCATCAGACCGGGGGTTTGAGCACACCATCGAGCTTGAGCAGGGCATACAGGCAATGATTACTACCCCTTATAGGCATCCCAAGGCCTATCAAGATGAGATTGAGTGGGCCATTCAAGAGTTGCTGGCTCTTGGTCACATTTGGCCGAGCACGAGTCCTTTTGCTTCTTCTGTGGTGTTGGTGAAGAAGAGGGACGACACATTGAGGATTTGCATTGACTACAGGGCCCTAAACAAGAAGACATTGAAGAACAGGTACCCCATACCCAGAATCGATGAGTTGATGGATGAGTTGAGAGGAGCACGGTTCTTCTCAAAAATTGATTTGAGATCTAGGTACCATCAGATTCGCGTGATGGAACAGGACATTCCCAAGACTGACTTTAGGTGTCACTATGGGCACTTTGAATTTTTGGTGATGCCCTTCGGGCTAACCAACGCCCCCGCTACATTCCAGTCTTGCATGAATCACATCTTCCATAGTCATTTAATGAAGTTTGTGTTGGTGTTCTTTGATGATATCCTCATTTACAACAGGACTTGGGAGGAGCATCTCCAGCATATTGAGATAGTATTGCGCATCTTGGGGGAGCAGCAGTTCTATGCCAAGCTCTCCAAGTGTGAGTTTGGGTTGACGGAGATGTTATACTTGGGACACATCATAGGGGTGGATGGAGTGAGTGTCCACGAGGAGAAGATCAGGGCCATCAGAGATTGGCCAGATCTGAGGAACATGACAAAACATCGAGGATTCATTGGCATTTGCACCTACTACCAAAAGTTCGTTAAGATTTTCTCACAGCTTGCTGCACCCCTGACGGATTTGACGAGGAAGGGGGAATTCATTTGGTTGGATACAATGCAGCGAGCCTTTGATAGGCTCAAGGAGGCTATGAGCAGTTGCCCAGTGCTTGCATTGCCAGATTTTTCGTAGCCATTTGTTTTGGAGTGTGATGCGTCGGGAGAGGGGATTGGCATAGTATTGATGTAGGGAGCTCACCCTATAGGCTTTGAGAGCCAGAAGCTCCTTCCGCATGAGATGTTGTATTCTATATATGACAAGGAGATGCTGGCCATCATGCATGCATTGGCCAAGTTCTGGTAGTATCTAGTGGGTAACAGGTTCAGGGTGAGGACTGATCACAACAGCCCCACGTTCTCTTTGGAGAAGAAGAAACTACAAGAGAAGCAGCAAAAGTGGATCAGTAAGATCCAAGCATATGACTTTGACATTGAGTATGTCAAGGATAAGAACAATGTGGTACCAGATGCCCTTTCATGTAGACCAGCCACGTTGTCTCTTATGAGCTTGGACACAGACTGGAGGGCTCAACTCTTAGTTGAGTACTCCAAGGACATATTTGCATGTGAGGTTCTGGATGGGCAGGTGGCGGATGATGGGTACAGGGTGGTCGATGAGATCATCTACTACAGAGACCGGATCTTCTTGACTGAGGGGTCTCAGCTCAAGAAGAAGATACTTCATGCATCACATGGTTCACCATTGGCCGACCATTAGGGGTTTACCAAAACCTATAGGGCCATTAGAGAGAGGTTCTCATGGAAGGGCCTTAAGGAGGACGTACTCCAGCATGTCCGGGAGTGCGATGTTTGTTAGAGGAACAAGGGGGAGGTGAACCATCCCACAGGATTATTGCAGCCTCTTCCCATTCCGGAGGGGAAATGGGAGTGTATTTCGATGGACTTCATCATAGGGTTGCCCATGGTACAGGGAAAGGATTGCATCTTTGTCATCGTTGATTGACTGAAAAAGTACTCACACTTTTTCTCCATATCCGCACACTACACAACAACACAGGTGGCTGAGTTGTTCTTCCGAGAGATCTTTAGGTTACATGGTCTTCCCAAGACCATCACCAGTGATAGGGACAACCGTTTCATGGGCAGATTTTGGTAGGAGATTTTCCGGTTCGTGGGGATGGAGTTGACACTGAGTACCAGTTATCACCCACAGACGGACAGGTAGACAGGGATAGTTAACAAGTGGCTGGAGGGCTACTTGCATAACTATGTCATTGGGCAGTAGCGAGCATGGATGAAGTGGCTACATCTGGGGGAGTACTGCTACAACACTACGCATCACATGTCCATTAGTATGCCACCATTCTATGCTTTATATGGATATCATCCTTTATCTTTTACTGACGTGATGTTTGGTGCTAGCAAGGCTCTGAGAGCCAAGATTTGGATCCAAGAGAGTCGGGATATTCTAAGAGCTCTCAAGGATAATATGGCTACAACGCAGAACCAGCAGAAGCTGTATGCTGACAAGGGTCAGGTGGAGAGATAGTTTGGGGTAAGGGACTTGGTCTACCTACGATTACAGCCATACTGAAAGTCATCACTGAAGCCGAAGGGGGCTGAGAAGCTCAAGCCCCGCTTTTATGGGCCATACAGGGTGATACGCAGGATTGGACAGGTTGCATATGAGTTGGAGCTACCCCAAGATAGCAAGATTCATAACGTCTTTCATGTATCATGCCTGAAGAAGGCATTGGGGTAGCATGTGACAGTGATATATGAGCTACCACCCATAGATGATGAGGGGCATTTGATGTTGTAGCCAAAGGCTATTATTGATACCAATGACAAGCAGCTACGGAACAGGACAATCCAGGAATTCTTAGTGAGGTGGAAGAATTTGCTTGATGAGGATGACACTTGGAAGAGTGAGCAAATTTTTTAGCATCCATCAGTTCAGTTGCTTGAGGACAAGCAACATTTTTTCGGGGGAGACTGTAATATTCCTAATTAGCCATGGCTAATTGGAATATTCGATTTTGCTCAATTTTGCCTTCTATAGTTATTTATAAATAAAAAGGTGAGGAAAGGGGAGACATAAATCACTTTTAGAATAAAGTCTCTCCCTAGTAGCACAACATTGTAACTTAAAGGGGAACCAATGGGGGCCAAAGGACCATGTAGAGGAGGGGCCCACACAGACACTTGGAGGGACTGCGCAGATGGAGAAGAACACGTGGCAAGAGAAGGAGCTATGTTGGAGGAGGTGAGCCTTGGGGATGAGAGTGGCCAACACTATTAAGGAGAGAGGAGCCTCCTCATTTTTTCATTCGATTATGAGTATTTGAGCTAGTCACTTCAACTTGGAGCACGTTGGTTGTTTAGCCTGTTTGCAGCACTGTTTAGTGCATTGAGTGTCTCTGTTCGGAGATCTCACCCTTAGCCTCGGGGGACTTCGAGTGCCTACTCGGGCAAGGTCATTTCAACAGTCTTTTTGTAATAATATTGATCTTTGGCATTGAGGAGGAGCTGAGCATTGGAGGACTGCGTAGTCTTGAGAGAGAGGGATGCAGTTCTTCTAGAGGTAGTTCCGGATTGGGGGTTTGTGGAGGATTTGAGCTGGGAGATTGAGCAAGGGATCAACCCTTGCATATTGGAGGATTTTGGTTAAGTTTTAGGCAGAGTTTTGGTGGATTTTATTCAGTGGTGGTGTAGAGCCTTGAGGGATTGTGTGGGTCCTCAAGGGGGCGATTTTCAGGGGTCGACCATTTCAGAAAAGCTTTCTGGGTTTCTTGAGTAGAGTCCGATTCTAGAGTTTCAGCATTTTCTGAAGAGGGGAACAACCCCAAATCCTCTTTTGATTTCCAATAGTAGTAGCAGCACGATAGTTCTCCAGCAGCTTGGACACAGTTCAGAGAGAGGCCATTTCTTTACTATTTTGAGTGTATTTCTTCACTTGCCTCGTGCAAGTCGAGGTGCCATCTTTCTGATCACCTCCTATACTCATTCCATTACTCAATATAATAAAATGGCTTAACATTTCTCTTTGCATTTCTTGAGTATCTGCTTATATTTCATGTTTATATTATTATACGTTGCACCTTTGTTATTTCCATCACTTTGATCTTCTCGGTTATTATATCATTTGTAAGTATTTGGTTGGAGTTTACTGGGGTTTGGGGAATATCTCTAAAACGAGATATTACATCAGTAATTGTATCAATTTTGACATCATCATCAGTATCATGCCATACACCAGTATTTTTAATTTTATCACCTTCATTGGAATTCTCGTGAAACACCACATCCCTACTTGCAAGCAATCTATGAGAATTGGGATCAAACAACTTGTATACTGTTTGATGATCACAATAACCAATAAATATGCACTTGATCGAATTTGCATCAAGTTTTCTTCTCTCATCTTTTGGGTTATAAGCAAATGTCTGGTAAACAAAAACCCTTAAATGACTGAGTTTTGGTTTTTATCCATAAAATGCTTCAAAAGGTGTTATAAGATCTAAAATTTTGGTTGGACTCCCATTTTTTAAATAAACAACAATATTAATGGCTTCAGACAAAAAACCATTAGAAATATTTTTACCTTGAAGCATACTACGTGCACATTCTACAAGAGTTTTGTATTTCCTCTCAACAACTCCATTTTGCTGAGGTGTATGTGGCACTGTAAATTGCTGTAGAATCCCATTTCTTTTACAATATTGATTGAATTCTCATGATTTATATGCTCCCCCATGATAAAATCTAAGAATTTTGATACGCTTTCCAGTTTGTTTTTCCACCATACTCTTGAACTCTTTAAAATACTCAAAAACATCACTCTTCTTTTTTATGAAATAGACCCATGTATATCTAGATATATCATCAACAAAAATAAGAATATACCCTGCTCCACTAAAAGATCTAGTTTTCATAGGTCCAAATACATAAGTATGAATTAATTCAAGTATTTCCCTCTATCTTTTTTCTTTATGTATAGGAAACTCTGTAGGTTTTAACCCCGTACAGAAATCACCTGCATACGAATTCTAAATCACAGGAAAAATAAAAATGCGAGAGCATAACACATAAAACACATATACACAGAGATTTCCCACTGAATCTCAAAACCGAGACTACCAGCTTGATTTTTCATTATGTTCCTTTCAATGTTACAATACATATTTATACATGCCGAAGCATCCAATACCATGGACCGAAAAACCATCACATCCAATACCATGGACCAAAAAACCATCGATCCAATACCATGTACTGAAAACCATCGTGTCCAAAAAACATGTGCGAAAATCATGCACAAAACCATAGGTGGGTCCGCCCAACCTAACATAGTGTCCAAAACCAAAATTTTCCGGGGCGCTGCCCCGGACCTGATAAAGTGGGGTTACGGGTACCCCTCAAACCCCTGTTAACTATGTGGAAAGAATATAGCACAACCCAACAAACTCCTCTCTATGCTGCTTGCCAAGTATACATGCTTCCTATTCAACATTATCATTCTTCATAATAGGAAGACCTTCAACAATTCTGTTCTTTTGAAGTAATATTAAATCATTGTGATTTAGATGCCCATATCTTTGATGCCATAACTCTATTTTTAACATTGTTGTAGATAACAACACTTGATGACAAGTCCTGGTCACATCCAACTTACACAACACTCCGACTCTAGTAACTATGGCAATAAACTTGTAGTGATCTTGAATATGTTTCACAATGCATTATGATTTAACAAACTCCACCTTCAAATATTGGTCAACAATAGTAGAAACATAATTTAATTTCTTTTTGATACTAGGAACATACATACATCACATTATGGATCTTTTTCTCTTGTCCTTTGGGAATATTGACACCTATTACTCCATAACCTTGAACTTTAAGTGATCTATTATCTCCTAGATAAACATATGTTCCATTATTGTTTCATAATATGCATCAAACCAATCCTTGTTACAATCCATATGAAGTGATGAACCATAATCAATGAACCAAACATTCACTTCATCAGTTTCCACAAAAATGCAGCATAAAAAAACAAATAATATGATATTTTTCAATCTATCATTGATTGAGGTGTATTCGTCGAAAAAAATTCCATTGTGTCTTATGTTTCTTTGTCTAGACTCATTATATTTTCTTTTATAGAAATATTTAGAGTGATGCTAGGTTTGCCACAATAATAACAATCATCATTTCTCTATTCATGAGTTGGAAATTTAGATTGTGCCATACCTTCCTGTTTTGCTTGAAACTTTCCTCCTTTGTTCTTGTCCCATGGCTTGCCTCTGTGTGGTTGTTTACCCTTGACTACCAATACCAAATATGAACTACTAGAGCCCAAATTAAAGCTCTTCATTCTCTCCTCCTCTTGTAGAATAATTCCTGTCAATTCATCAAATGTAGGGGGCTTCTCTCTAGCCGAGAGACTTGATTTTTTTTTTGATAATCTTGCACTAATCCATTTAATGTGATGGTGACTAAGTCAGTACTAGACATATTTTCACCAATATCTCCTAACTTATCACTATAATTTTTGACACGAGACATGAAATTGCTTATATTTTAATTTGCTTCCTTTTTTAGCGATAAAAGCTTAGCCTTCAAAAATAAGAGCCAATTTGTATTTTTTGTTTCATACAAACCATTAAGCACATCCCACATTTCCTTCGATGTCTTGCAATATTTGATGTGAGAAATAATGTTGTCCTTTACGAACATACATGAACATACGCAACAGCACCTTTGCTTTCATCTCTTGTTTCTCCCAATCTGCAACAAAAGCTACAATAGTGGGTTTGAGCTCATCCCCACTCACAATTAACCACAAATTATAACCTGTAATATCCCTAACCCGGAATATTCCTCAAACCCCAGCAAACACTCCAACCAAATATGTGCAAATGATATAATAACCCAAAATGACAAAATAACAGTGGTACAACATATAATAGTGAAACAGGAAATATAAGCAGATACTCAAGAAATGCAGCGAGAAATAGTAAGCCATTTTATACTGACCAATAAAATGAGTACAAGAGGTGATCAGACATATGGCACCTTGACCTGCACAAGGAAAGTGAAGAAATATTCTCAGAATAACAAGGAATGGCGTCTCTGCATGGATGCTTCTAGAGAACTGCTGTGCTGCTGCCGCTACTAGAAAAAAGATAATGATTTGGGTCTGCTCCCCTCCTTGGAAAATGCTGAAACTCTAGAATCAAGCTCTACTCAAGACACCTAGAAAAACCCAGAAAGCTCTCTTGGAATAACCGAGCCTCGAAAATCACCCCCTTGGGGATCTACATAGTCCCTCAATGCTCTGCGCTGCCACTGAAGAAACCCCTCCAGAACTTTGCCTGAAACTCTGCCAAAAATCCTCCAAGATGCAAGGGCTGGTCCCCTTCTCAATCACCCACCATAAATCCTCCTACAAAAACCCCAATCCAACACTGCTGCCAGAAAGAACTACATTCCTCTCCCAGTGCTGCGCAGTCCTCCAAAACACTGCTGAAACTGCTGCTGGAATGCTGATAAAACTAATACTGAAATGGCAAAGGAAATACCTTGCCCGAGCAGGCACTCGAAGTCCCCTAGGGCTGAGGGTGAGATCTCTGAATGGAGACACTTAATGCACTAAACAGTGCTGTAAACTAGCTAAACTTCCAGCGTGCTCAGAAGTCGAAACGACTAGCTCAAAATGCACATAACTGAATGATCCAAAATGAGGGGCTTCTCTCTATTTTATAGCCTCTACCTCTCACAATCCCTAAGCTTACCTCCTCCTGCGTGATTCCCCTCTTGCCACGTGTTTCTTCCCTCCTGCGCAGTCCCTCCATGTGTCTGCATGGGCCCCATTTCTGCGTCCCCCTTTGGCCCCCTTGGCTCCTCTTTAAGTCACAATGTTATGCTACTAGGAAGTTAATTTTTATTCTAAAAGTGATTTATGTTCCCCATCCTCACTTTTTTATTTACAAATAACTATATAAGGCAAAAATTAGACAAAATCGAATATTCCAATTAGCCATGGCTAATTAGGAATATTACAGTCTCCCCCGACAAAATGTTGCTTGTCCTCAAGCAATGGAAGCGATGGATCCTGCAAGATCTTCTCACTCTCCCAAGTGGCATCCTCATCCAGCAAGTTCTTCCACCTCACCAAGAATTCCCGGATCGTCCTGCTCTGCAGCTGCCTCTCCCTGGTATCAATGATAGCCTCCGACTGCAATACCAAATGCCCCTCGTCATCCATGGGTGGTAGCTCATTTGTCACTGTCACCTGCTGCCCCAATTCCTTTTTTAGGTGTTATCACTTAAGAAATCTGATGCTAAAATTGCTCATCCTAGCCCGATGACAAAATTCAGTGTTAGTCTAAGTTGATTTCATTTTTCATTAAAGTCTGAAGTTTAGGAGGTCATGAGTCAAGTGTATTCTTATATACCATTGGTTCCCCCTCATTCACCATTGATTTCATAGTCATGTGTCACTTCGTTATCCACCACAAAGCCTTTTTGTAATTGCGTAGCGCATGCATTCTTTTTAAAGTGTTTTCGCAGCGCATTTACTCTGTTTAGTAGTTTCGCAGCGCAAAACCTTATTAGGTGATTTCGCAGCGCATCATTCAAAATTCAAACTAACCGCACTGCAAAATCAGGGATTCATGCATTCCACAACGAATCTTTCCCAAATGTCAAATCCGTTAGGTAAATCAATGGCTGCGTCATCTTGTGTCAGTTCATGTACTCCACTTATCATGTTCCACCACCCATCTCGATTATCACCACCATTAGATTTTTTGATACACACAAATTAGAATTCCAAGAAAAGCCACCTTGCACAAGTCTTAATGATGATTGTAAGCCTTGCATGAATAACAAATCTGCAAGATTGCAATTTGAAATATTATAAACGGCAAGATTTCAATTTTAAAAACAATTGTAATCAAGCGAGGCAGCGAATCACGCAAGGCAGATTTTCAAAAGAAGTTGAGTTTACAGTTCGAACAGAGCTAGTATTCCTTGCTTCCAGGTCTTTAAGATTTCATGGAGAGATCAGTAGAGAAGAAAGAACAAAGATCAAGCAAATGTCTGAGAAATGAGCCTGAAGGTTTGGATATAACACTGAAGAATAAAGATGTGGAGAAGTAATTTAAAAAAGCTGGATGTTGGAATTTTTGCAGGAAGTTACAAGGAGGGCATGCACAGGTGACCAAAGAATTTGCACTAAATTTCACAGGATTAAATTCAAAGGTGGCTATGATGGAATTGCAGGTCTCGCCAGAGATGATATCCACTGTGACAGGGGTTCCACGAGGGCAAGAGAATTGGTTCAAAAACTTCAAATTTGACATGAATCCATGCAAAGAGTTTTTAAAGAAGGAATTTGTTAGTTCAGATTTGAGTAAGTCAGTTCCTAGGAGCTATGTCAAAGAGTCCTATGCACATTTACTCACCTATATACAGAAATACCTGACTTGCGAAGGAGGTTATAACAAGGTGTATTCGTACCATTTCAAACTCCTTTTTCATTTTACAGGGAATGTTTCCATTGATCCACCTTTTTATCTATTCCACAGTTTGAGTAAGATGTGTGACAAAGTACAATTGAGGAAGGAGGCTTGTGAAACTTCCCTGTTTCACCATGGTTTGATCAAATTACTTGTTTTGAATGAGCTTCAAAAGGTAGGCAAAGACTAGAATACATTTATTTTCATGGCTGGTTTTAGAAGCCAGACTGGCCTCAGTCCTCTACCTACAAAATATCTTACAACAGCAGGTCTTCAAATAGAAACAAGAGCCAAGAGATTTCCAAAATTAAAGGTGAGGAAACAAGTTAGAGAGTCTGTAAAGCCACTAATCATTCAAGATACACCTCAACAGTCAACTAAAGAAAAAGCTCAAGTCAAAGAGATTGCACCTGAAGCAAGCACATCAGAAGTAGTCCCAAGGATAAGAACAAGAAGTTAGATGGCTAAAGAAAAAGGTAAGTCAGTAGTTGTTGAAGAAAGTCCAGTTTCGAAGGGAAATCTAAACAATTTATTGCAAGCAATTGACTTTGAAGAGTCCCCACTAGTTCAAGCTGAGTTGATGCAGTCAGAAAAAGAGAAGACAAAGAAAGCTAAAGACTCAAAGAAACTTAAGTTTGATGAGCAAGTTTAACAATTTGTTTTCAAACCCAAGAGACCCATAACAAGGAGATTTCAGCAAGTACAGGAGGTACCACCAAGAACAGATGAAACAGGGGAAGAGATACAACCCCATCAAAGAAAGGACAAAGGCAAAACAATTGCCACACATAAAGAATATAGTATAGAGGACTTGAAAAGAAGATTGGAATCTGCTAACCTTGAGATTTCCAGATTGAGGAAAGCTGCCAGAAGACATGCCATCATACAAGCTAATTATTATAGAATTAAAACCTTATGGGAAGAGAAAGCAACTTCAGAGGTGGTTGACTGTGATACTCAATTCCATACCTGGACAGTACCCACAATTAAAGAAGCAAAATTCATCAGAATGATTAATATACAATTAAGAGCTGGGAACAAGGTTATGAAGAAACAAATTGAAGACTTAAAGGCACAGCTAAGCCAGCTAAAGGAATCTTCTAAATGAAATCCCATTTCAAGAAAGATTATGTTTTGAATTTTGATGATTTTGCTTAGTCTCATCTTCTTGAAGAATCCTGCATGTCCATTCAGTTTTGGAAAGTCTTGGAACAGTTGAAAGGAGGTTTTGATAGCAAAGTGCTCAATTAAGTAAAGTTTTGGGTTGAAACTATGTTTTTTAAACAACTCATAAGTTTCGTAGCGCGCTATGAAACTGCTGAAGGTGATGATTAAAGCTCAGCAGTTTCGTAGCGCGCTACGAAACCGTTGAAGCTAAAAAGTCCAATATAAATCAACCAGTTTTGAAACATAAGCGGGAAATTTTGAAGGGTGAATATATACAAGGAGACATCTGAAGCTGTAGCAATAAATCAGGTTAAGACAGGTGGAGAAATATGGATTTGGATCCAACTTTAAATTTTGTCATAAAGTGAGCACTTTAATCACGGTTCAAATATGTTAAGACATCTTAAATGAGTTTTTCATTTAAAAGGCAGTGGACAGCACATCAAGGACGTGGCCATCTATCACATTTTGGAAAACAAAGATGAAGGACCTGCTTCTGTGGATTCGAAAACCATAAAGACTGATGAGCAAGGGTTGTTTCCTATATTTCATCACAATGGGAAAGATGTGGCATGGAAGACAAGCATGGAGTCTTAAACCTCCATCATAGTCAAACTAAAAAGGAACCATATGTCAAGGAATGGGAATCATTGTAACCAACGCTATTATTAGCATAACGTGGTGTTAGAATCCTACTAGATTTAGATCTCTGAAAAGTCTAGATAAATTTTGTTACATTTAATAGGCAGTTAGAAGTTGATTAGGTGTCATTAGAAGTATATTTCAAGTTTCCCTCATGCTTGAGGAGAAATCTCAATCAGATAGAAGAACTCTATATATAGCTGGAGCAGCAATGTAATAGAGGTTGGAAATTTTATGAAAAAAAACTGATATTTGGCTTGTGTAATACTCTGTTTTGGTAATACATGTTTGGCTTTACTTCTCAGGATTTGATATTCAGAATGTGTGGTATTGTTCTTTTCCTAATTCTTGCAGTAGTACGAATGTGTAATCACTTAGAATTCACTTGAGGTGCTATAACTTCTTGTACGCATTCATAGACTGTGTGGTCCTATCTGAGTTGGTATGTTCTGAATATTTTAAATGTTGAATGCCCTGACTTCTATGTAAGGTTGAAATCACTGTCATATTGAAATGATGTTGACTCCATAAGCCCAATGTATAGTTGCTAAATGTGTTTCCACCATTGATATTTTTACATTTGTTTCACAAGAGTTAGCCATCTTAACTATAATCAAAATCATTAACCCTCTTGAGAGAGCCCTCTCAGGTTGAGGAGGCTAAGCCTCAGCCTAAAGTAGGTTTGAAATAGTTACTTGAGGTATTCCTAGTCTGCAGCCTTCCAGGGTCTGATTTTGAGATAACATTTTGGTGCGTCTGCCAGGAGTCTGAAGATTATTCATTCCCAAAATCAAGACACTGAACTTCTGAAGGTAGCAGGAGCTCAGGAGATTTTTCGAGGCTGCATTCTACCTTGCTGACTCCATACAATTTCCAAGTTAAAAAGGTGGCTTTGAGAGGGAGATATACACGGAGTAATCCTGACCTAGATCCACCTACTCCTGTGGATAATCCAAACACCATTTCAAGGAGCAGACAAAATTTCCTGATATACCAGGTACTCCATCTTTTTCAAAATCTTTGTTCCCTGAATTTTCAAGAAGTCCTGAAGATAAAACTGTAGATGATAAAATCCATGAGGTATTGTTGAGGTCTGAGAACGAAGAAGAACTTATTGGAATTATCTTAGATTTACAAGAAAGAGGTATTGATACTTCATCCTTAGTGTCACAAAAAGATAAGGAGGAATTTTGGGAGGTTGTTACTTCAGAATTACTGTGAGAAGAAGAAGATTTAAACCAACTCAAAGAGCTTGATCCTTTTGAAGTCTTACTCAAGTATAAAACTGGTTTACCCCTTCCAAATTGGAGTTCCTTTGGCAGTGGTTTGCAAAGTCCAAATAGTCCTTTTCGTACCAACACTTTATCCTCTGCCTTTGCTAGTCCTAGTAGTTCTCAAACACTAGGAAATCTATCTCATATCAGTTATGGTTCCACCGTTCATACAGTACCTGTCATTACTGCTCCTCCATTCATTATGGCTATACCTGCTAGGTATGCTCCACTAGCTCTCCCTGCTGTCTTACATGACCTTCCTAGCAAATATGCTGCTATAATTCCAACATGGGGTGGAGATGAAGACATTACAACAGAAGAACATGTAGACAGATTCAATGATTTTGCTGACAGAGAAGAATTTGATGATGAAGATGTAAAACTAAGATTTTTTTCTCAAACTTTCATTGGAGAAGTTAGAAAATGGTTCAAAGCTCTTAGAGCCGGAAGTATTCATAGTTGGGCAGAATTTGAAGATAGTTTTCTAAGGAAATGGGGAAATAGAACCAATCCTGTCCAAGCTCTTACTGAATACAACAATCTTAGAAGAGATCTTGATGAAACTGTCCAAAACTTCTCCAAGAGGTTTAAAAAAATATAAAATTCTATCCCAGCTCATTTGAAACCTCCTGGAGCCTTGGCACAACTGAGATATGCTGAAGCATTTGATTCTGATTTCTCCCTCTTACTCAGAGAAAGGGATTCTGCTACTCTCGTTGACATGGAAAATGATGCAATTAAAGTGGAGGTGAACATGATTTCTGCTAAAAAATCAAATATGGCAAAGGCTAAACTGAAAGAAGAAGAGAAACCTTCTACCTCTGCTCCAGAAGATAAGTTTGAAACAATGATGAAGACCATGGAAAAATTGATGGATCGGTTAGCTCTTGGGAATGTCTCTGCTCCTCCAGCATAGAAAGAACCTCAATTTAGGAATCCTCAGTTCAGAAGACCTCAGAGTCAGCAAAGGCCAAGAGAGAACAGAAATCAACAGTCAGATCCTCCAGTAAGACCTCCTTTCCAACAAAATTTGGTAGATGAAGAAGATGAACCCAAAATTCCTGAGGAGTCAATCCATTGTCTTGATGAAGAAGTGTCAGGGATTTTCTTGACTAAGGAAGAACATGATGAGTCCAGCATGATCAAATTAGGAGAAGAGCCTTCAGATTTTTTAAAGGGCTATCAGCATGTTATCTTTGAGATGCAAAAGCAATACAATCTCAAGAATAGAAATGTTCCTATTACAGCAAGCAAAGCACAGCCCAAGAAGGATACCTCAAAGACGGTTGAAGATAAAAAGGAAAACTCAAAGGTTGCTGACGGTAAGAATGATTCTCCAGCTATCAAAAAGGATATTCAAATTCCTTCCCCTCCTAAAGAAATTGAGAAGACTGCTTCTATTTTTAACCTTGAGAATGAGATTGCAAAGATTAAGATATCAATCCCCTTTAATGAAATTCTCAAGGTAGGCAAATACAGAAGTAAAATTGTTGAAATGCTCAATTCACAACCAGGAGTAGCTGATATCCTAAATGTACAAGAAGATAATCCTGTTACTTTTTTGGGTCCAGGACTTGAAGATGAACAGAATGAAGAGTTCCCCCCTTTCTACATAAGCATTAGCATTCATGATATGACTCTACATAATGCTATGTTAGACTCAGGGGCATCACATAATCTCATGCCCAAGGTGATCATGGAAAGACTGGGATTAGAGGTAACTAGGCCATATAAGGATTTATTTTCGTTTGATTCAAAAAAATTTCAATGCATTGGTTTGATAAAAGATGTTGTTGTGGGTCTCACACAAATTCCAACAAAAACAATCGTCATGGACATTGTCATGGCATACATTCCACCGAAGTTTGGGATGCTTCTTTCGAGATCGTGGGTAGCAAAGATCAAGGGTACAATGCAGATGGATCTTACATATGCTACCATCCCAGTGTTTGGTGAACAAAGGAGGTTGTATAGGGAGACCAGAATGGCCTACATGGTAAGCAGCAAAGACAAGCCTCAAAATTTTCCTATTTATTCATTCAATACTGGTCTTGGATCAGCTATCCTTTTCAATGAATCAGTTGGAAGAGAATCACAAGATGAGCTTTCAGAAAATCAGTGTGAAGAAGGGCAGCAAGGAGATGAAAGAGACACCATGGGCTGCTGGTCATTACACTTTGATGGATCAGTAGGAAGAGAAGGGGCAGGAGCTGGGATTTGGATCACTAGTCCAACTAAAGAAAGTAAGTTTCTCTCCTACAAACTAAACTTTGATTGTACCAACAATATGGCTGAGTACAAATCTCTGATTTTAAGCTTAGAATCTTTGATGAAATTGAAAGCTAGAAACATTGCTGTTTTTGGAGATTCTGAATTGGTAATTAAACAAGTAGAAAGTGCATACCAAACCAAGGATGTACAGATGAGAGCATACAGAAACGTAGTGTTGGAGATGTTGGAAAAGTTTCAAACCTATTCTTTCACCATCAAAACTAGAGACCAAAACTCTATTGCAGATTCTCTTGCTGTTTCTGCCAGCCTTTTTATTATTCCTAAGCACTCTTCTGAAAATTATGAGGTGGAGGTTCGCCATAGACCAGTCATACCAGATAACATCACAAATTGGCAAGTTTTTGAGGATGATCAGCAGGTAAAGAATTTCATTGAATTAAAGGGAGAATTTGAAACCAATCAGATAGATCAACAGAATATATTAGTAGAGTCAAAGGAAAGCTCTGAAGTCTTACAATTACAAAACAACTTCATTCCAAAGGGCCATATTCCCCTTGAGAAATTATTTGATCAAAACGATGTATTCAAAGCACCAAAATTACAAGCTAATGAAGAAGAGGTGGAAAGCTGCAATTTAGGAGACTCAGTTGTGCCTAAGATAGTCAAGATTTCAAAATTTCTTTCAGCTGATACGAAGACTAAATATGTTGAGATGATGAAAAGGTTCATTGATGTTTTTGCATGGAGCTATGCTGACTTCAAACAATATGACTCCTCAATTATACAACATACCATTCCTATTAAGGAGAATGAAAAGCCTTTCAAGCAGAAGTTAAGAAGAATTAATCCTCTTCTTATGCCACTGATTGTAAAAGAAGTGAGAAAACTCTTTAATGCTAAAATTATTGTTCCAATCAAATTCTCAAATTGGCTTGCTAATTTGGTACCAGTCAGAAAAAAGAATGGAGAGATCAAAATTTGTATAGACTTCAGAAACCTAAACAAAGCTTCATTGAAGGATAATTATCCTCTCCCTAAAATGGATTTTATTTTGCAAAATGTTGTTGGTTCACAAAGGATGTCTATGCTTGATGGTTTCTCAGGGTACAATCAGATTCTTGTTCACCCAGATGATCAAGAGAAAACGGCCTTCACCACACCATGGGGAACATTCATGTATGCAAAGATGCCATTTGTTCTCATGAACGCAGGAGCCACTTTCCAGAGAGCAATGGATATTGCTTTTGCTGAAGAAAATGACAAATCAGTGGTGGTTTATCTTGGTGACATCACAATTTTTTCAAAGAGAGAAGAAGATCATTTGAAGCACCTTGAAAGGGTACTGCTGAAGTGTAGAAGGTTTGGTATTTCTCTTAACCCAACCAAAAGTATTTTTTCTTTAACTTCTGGCAAACTTCTTGGTCATATTATTTCTGAAGAAGGAATTAGGATTGATCCTAATAGAGTTAGTGCAATTCAAAAATTAGATTTACCAAGAAGTAGGAAGGAGATTCAATCCTTTCTTGGAAACGTTAACTTTGTTAGAAGATTCATTCCTAACTTTGATGAAGTTGTCAAGAGCATAACAAAGATGTTAAAAAAGGGAGTGGATTTTAAGTGGATAGCTGAAGCAAAGAAATCATTTGAAGAGATCAAGAAGGCACCTACACAAGCACCAGTACTTATCAGCCCAGATTTTACCAAGGAGTTCCTTATTTTTACATTCGCTTCTGAAGACACAATTGCCAGAGTTCTACTGCAAAAGGGAAGTCAAGGTACTGAACAACCTATTTCCTTCTTTAGCAAGACATTAGCAAATGCTGAATTGAAATATAACATCCTAGAGAAGCAAGCCTATGCCTTGATGAAAGCAATAAAGGATTTCAGAATTTATGTTTTGCACTCTCACATTGTTGCCTACGTTCCAAATGCTGTTATAAAAGATATTCTTATACAGGCTGATCCATATGGAAAAAGGGGCAAGTGGATAGCAAAATTGTTAGAGTATGACATTGAGATCAAACCTACAAAGTTGGTAAAGGGTCAAGGCCTAGCTAAATTGCTGACACAATCAAATTTGGACTGCCTTGATATTAACTTAAGCACAGAGATCTCAGAAATTTCCGAGAATGAAGAGGAATTGGTCCAAATAAATGAAAAATTCTCACTGTCAGAATGGTACAAGGATGTAGCATTTGTTTTGCAGCATAATAGAGCCCCTGATAATCTTTCAAAATCCAAAGCTCGGTTTATCAAGATGAAATCTCTTAGATATTTTGTGTATGACAAAAAATTGTTTTGGAAAGATGCATGAGGGATATTATTAAACTGCCTCATTGAAGAAGAAGCTGATAAAGTAATTGATGAGTTTCATAAGGGTGATTGTGGAGGACATCACTATTGGAAAGCTACTACAAACAAGATCTTGAGGGCTGGCTATTTTTGGCCAACTATGTTCAGAGATATCTATAAAAAGGTAGCTACATGTCATGAATGTCAAGTGTTTGAAGGAAAGAGAAAGCTTATGCCACTGCCCTTGGTTCCTATATATGTTGAAGCACCTTTCCAACAATGGGGATTAGATTTTATAGGGGAAATCCATCCTCCTTCATCAGGTTAGCATTGCTGGATTCTCACAGCCACTGATTAATTTACAAAATGGATAGAAGAAGTACCCACAAGGCAAGCAAATGATTCAATGATTATCTCTTTCTTAGAAAATAATATATTATCAAGATTTGGTTGCCCAATGAAGATCAGAACTGACAATGCTCAAGCTTTTAAGTCCAAGAAAATGATTAATTTTTGTCATCAGTATCACATTTCTCTTGGACATTCCACCGCTTATTATCCACAAGGAAATGGTCTTGTTGAATCATCAAACAAGAGCCTTGTAAGAATCATTAAGAAGCTGTTGCAACAAAATAAAAAATCTTGGCATTTGAAATTGAAGTATGCTTTGTGGGCTGACCAGATTTGTACAAAGAGATCCATTGGAACATCACCATATGAGCTAGTATACAGTGCTGAAGCCATATTTCCAACATCCCTTGGAGTGCCTGTGATGAAGTTGATTCAAGGATTAGAAGAGGAACCAAATGCTATACAACAAAGAATCAATCAGCTGATAGCTTTGCAGGAGAAAAGAAATGAGGTGTTTGACAGTCATCAACAAAATCAGAACATAATCAAGAGAGCATTTGATAAAAAGATCAAAGAAGTTACATTTCAGATCCATGATAAAGTTTTGAAATGGGAAGCTAGAATTGAAGAGAAAGGTAAGCATGGTAAATTCGAAAATTTGTGGAAAGGGCCATATCAAAATTCTTCTTTTCATGGAAATAATACCTACATTCTGCAAGAGATTGATGGAAAGCCATATTCTGGAGGACCTGTCACTGGCAGGTTCCTAAAGCATTACTATTGATTAAAATTCTTCCAGTTTCTCACAACATTGTATATACCCGTTTTATCAGTTTTTCTTTTGTTACAAATAAATGACAAGCTGAACAGAAAGCTCAAGCCCGAGGTGAAGGCCCATGAAGCTGGAAAAGGATGCTCGTCAAGTCAAACTATGTTTTCATAAAATGGACAAAGCACTGGACATACGAGTTCTTAGTGTACTACAGGAGCACACTATCCCAAGTGGAGCCACTGTTATCACTTAAGAAATCTGATGCTAAAATTTCTCATCCTAACCCGATGACAAAGGTCAGTGTTAGTCTAAGTTGATTTCATTTTTTCATTAAAGTCTGAAGTTTAGGAGGTCATGAGTCAAGTGTATTCTTATCTACCATTGGTTCCCCCTCATTCACCATTTATTTCATAGTCATGTGTCACTTCGTTATCCACCACAAAGCATTTTGGTAATTGCGTAGTGCATGCATTCTTTTTAAAGTGTTTTTGCAACGCATTTACTCTCTTTAGCAGTTTCGTAGCGCAAAAACCTTATTAGGTGATTTCGTAGCGCATCATTCAAAATTCAAACTAACCACGCTGCGAAATCAGGGATTCGTGCATTCCGCAACGAATCATTCCCAAATGTCAAATCCGTTAGGTAAATCAGTGGCTACGTCATCTTGTTTCAGTTCATGTACTCCACTTATCACGTTCCACCACCCATATCCATTATCACCACCATTAGATTTGTTGATACACACGGATTACCATTTCCAAGAAAAGCCACCTTGCACAAGTCTTAATGATGATTGTAAGCCTTGCATGAATAACAAACCTGCAAGATTGCAATTTGAAAGATTATAAATGGCAAGATTTCAATTTTAAATACAATTGTAATCAAACGAGGCAGCAAATCAGGTGAGGCAGATTTTCAAAAGAAGCTGAGTTTACAGTTCGAACAGAGCTAGTATTCCTTGCTTTCAGGTCTTTAAGATTTCATGGAGAGATCAGTAGAGAAGAAAGAACACAGATCAGGCAAATGTCTGAGAAATGAGCCTGAAGGTTTGGATATAACACTGAAGAATAAAGATGTGGAGAAGGCGTTTAAAAAAGCCGAATGTTGGAATTTTTGAAGGAAGTTACAAGGAGGGCATGCAAGGGTGACCAAAGAATTTGCACTAAATTTCACAGGATTAAATTCAAAGGTGGCTATGATGGAATTGCAGGTCTCACCAGAGATGATATCCACTGTGAAAAAGATTCCACGAGGGCAAGAGAATTGGTTCAAAAACTTCAAATTTGACATGAATCCATGCAAAGAGTTTTTAAACAAGGAATTTGTTAATTCAGATTTGAGTAAGTCAGTTCCTAGGAGCTATGTCAAAGAGTCCTATGCACATTTACTCATTTGTATACATAAATACCTGACTTGCGAAGGAAGTTATAACAAGGTGTATTCGTACCATTTCAATCTCCTTTTTCATTTTACAGGGAAGGTTTCCATTGATCTACCTTTTTATCTCTTTCGCAGTTTGAGTAAGATGTGTGACAAAGTACAATTGAGGAAGGAGGCTTGTGAAACTTCCTTGTTTCACCATGGTTTGATCAAATTACTTGTTTTGCATGAGCTTCAAAAGGTAGGCAAAGACTGGAATACATTTATTTCATGGCTAGTTTTAGAAGCCAGACTGGCCTCAGTCCTCTACCTACAAAAGATCTTACAACAACGGGTCTTCAAACAGAAACAAGAGCCAAGAGATTTCCAAAACTAAAGGTGAGGAAACAAGTTAGAGATTCTATAAAGCCACTGATCATTCAAGATACACCTCAACAGTCAACTAAATAAAAATATCAAGTCAAAGAGATTGCACCTGAAGCAAGCACATCAGAAGTAGTCCCAAGGAGAAGAAGAAGAAGTCAGATGGCTAAAGAAAAAGGTAAGTGAGTAGCTGTTGAAGAAAGTCAAGATTCGAAGGGAAATATAAACGATTTATTGCAGGCGATTGACTTTGAAGAGTCCCCACTAGTTCAATATGAGTTGATGCAGTCAGAAAAAGAGAAGACAAAGAAAGCTAAAACCTCAAAGAAACTTAAGTTTGATGAGCAAGTTGAACAATTTGTTCTCAAACCTAGGAGACCCATAACAAGGATATTTCAGCAAGTACAGGAGGTACCACCAAGAACAGATGAAACAGGGGAAGAGATACAACCCGATCAAAGAAAGGACAAAGGCAAAACAGTTGCCACACATAAAGAAGATAGTATAGAGGACTTGAAAAGAAGATTGGAATCTGCTAACTTTGAGATTGCCAGATTGAGGAAAGCTGCCAGAAGACATGCCATCATACAAGCTAATTATTACAGAATTAAAACCTTATGGGAAGAGAAAGCAACTTCAGAGGTGGTTGACTGTGATACTCAATTCCATACCTGAACAATACCAGCAATTAAAGAAGCAAAATTCATCAGAATGATTAATATGCAATTAAGAGCTGGGAACAAGGTTATGAAGAAACAAATTGAAGACTTAAAGGCACAGTTAAGCCAGCTAAAGGAATCTTCTAAATGAAATCCCATTTCAAGTAAGATTATGTTTTGAATTTTGATGATTTTGCTTAGTCTCATCTTCTTGAAGAATCCTGCATGTCCATTCAGTTTTGGAAAGTCTTGGAACAGTTGAAATGAGGTTTTGATAGCAAAGTGCTCAATTAAGTAAAGTTTTGGGTTGAAACTATGTTTTTTAAACAACTCAGCAATTTCGTAGCGCGCTACGAAACTGTTGAAGCTAAAAAAATCCAATATAAATCAACCAGTTTTGAAACATAAGCGGGAAATTTTGAAGGGTGAATATATACAAGGAAACATCCGAAGCTGCAGCAATCAATCAGGTTAAGACAGGTGGAGAAATATGGATTTGGATCCAACTTTAAATTTTGTCATAATGTGAGAACTTTAATCACGGTTCAAATATGTTAAGACAACTTAAATGAGTTTTTATTTTAAAAGGCAGTGGACAGCACATCAAGGACGTGGCCATCTATCACATTTTGGAAAACAAAGATGAAGGACCTGCTTCTGTGGATTCGAAAACCATAAAGACCGATGAGCAAGGGTTGTTTCCTATATTTCAGCACAATGGGAAAGATGTGGCATGGAAGACAAGCATGGAGTCTTAAACCTCCATCACAACCAAACTAAAAAGGAACCAGATGTCAAGGAATGGGAATCATTGTAACCAATGCTATTATTAGCATAACATGGTGTTAGAATCCTACTAGATTTAGATCTCTGAAAATTCTAGTTAAAGTTTGTTACATTGAATAGGCAGTTAGAAGTTGATTAGGTGTCATTAGAAGTAGATTTCGAGTTTCCCTCATGCTTGAGGAGAAATCTTAATCAGATAGAAGAAATCTATATATAGCTGGAGTAGCAATGTAATAGAGGTTGGAAATTTTATGAAAAAACTCTGATATTTGGCTTGTGTAATACTCTGTTTTGGTAATACATGTTTGGCTTTACTTCTCAGGATTTGATATTCAAAATGTGTGATAGTGTTCTTTTCCTAATTCTTGCAGTAGTATGAATGTGTAATCACTTAGAATTCACTTGAGGTGCTCTAACTTCCTGTACGCATTCATAGACTGTGTGGTCCTATCTGAGTTGGTATGTTCTGAATATTTTAAATGTTGAATGCCCTGACTTCTATGTAAGGTTGAAATCACTGTCATATTGAAATGATTTTGACTCCATAAGCCCAATGGATAGTTGCTAAATGTGTTTCCACCATTGATATTTTTACATTTGTTTCACAAGAGTTAGCCTTTGAGAGCCGGTAGCTCCTTCCGCATGAAAGGTTGTATTCTCTAAACGACAAGGAGATGTTGGCCATCATGCATGCATTGGCTAAGTACTGGCAATATTTGGTGGTTAACAAGAGTTGGCCATTTGTTTCACATAGGGTGACCTCCCTGCATCAACACTGTGCTGATCCCCTCTCCTGACACATCACACTCCAAAACAAATGGTTGTGTAAAATCTGGTAATGCAAGCATTGGGTAGCTGCTCATAACCTCCTTGAGCCTGTCAAAGGCTTGCTGCGCTATATCCAACCAACTGAATGCCTCCTTCCTCCTCAAATCTATCAGGGGTGCAGCAAGCTGTGAGAAACCTTTGACGAACTTCCAATAGTAAGTATAGATGCCAATGAATCCTTGAAGTTCTGTCACATTTCTAGGCTCCGGCCATTCTCTGATGGCCTTGACCTTCTCCTTGTGGACTCTCACCCCATTCACTCCTATGATGTGTCCCAGATACAACATCTTTGTTAACCCAAACTCACACTTGGAGAGTTTGGCATAGAATTGTTGCTCCTATAAGATACGCAATACCGTCTCAATGTGTTGGAGATGCTCCTCGCAACTCCTACTGTAAATGAGAATGTCATCAAAGAATAAAAACACAAAATTCCTCAAGTGACTATGGAAGATGTGATTCATGCAGGACTGAAATGTAGTGGGGGCATTGGTTAGCCCAAAAGGCATCACCAAGAACTCAAAGTGCCCATAGTGATACCTGAAGGTGGTCTTGGGAATGTCCTGTTCCCTCACGCGAATTTGATGGTACCCAGATCTCAAATCAATCTTTGAGAAGAATCGTGATCCCCTAAACTCGTCCATCAACTCATTGATCCTGGGTATGGGATACCTGTTCTTCAGGATCTTCTTGTTCAGGGCCCTGTAGTCAATGCACGTCCTCAATGTACCATCCTTCTTCTTCACTAACACCACAGAAGAAGCAAAAGGACTCATGCTCGGTCAAATGTGCCCAAGAGCTAGCAATTCCTGGACAGGCTGCTCAATCTCGTCCCAATAGGCCTTGGGGTGCCTATAGGGGATGGTGATCACTGCCTGAATGCCCTGCGCAAGCTCGATGGTGTGCTCAAACCCTTGATTCGGTGGCTGTCCTGGTGGAATCTCCCAAAACATTATGGCATACCGATCAAGGATGGACTGTATCTCTGGATGTACCGTCTGCCCTGTAGTCCCTGCCTCTGATGCTCGCAGTTCCACTACCCACTCTATGTCTCCCTTCCAGAAGACTGCCTCCATCCGATGAGTCGACACAGTCTAAGGTAGATATGTGTGCTATCCCTGTATCTTCTCATCATCCCGCTCCATCTCTAGGGTCTTCCAATCCGTTGTGACCTTCCCTAGAGTGATAAGCCACTGAACACCCAATATCATGTTGGTGTCCAGGATATCGACCATGAAAAAGTGGTCAATCAATGTGTAGGTGCCCATCGTCACTGAAAACTCTGGGACATAATGAGCACATGTCATGGTCTGATCTCCTGGGACCAAGACTAAAAACCCATCAATGCTCTCTGTCTGAATACCTCTCCGCTCAACCATCTGTGCATTGATGAAGTTGTGGGTTGCCCCACTGTCAACCAAAACAGATACCTGCTAGCCACGTACTATCCCTCGTATGCGTACTGTCAGATACTTGGGAACTCCTCACAATGCTGCAAGGGCCCCTCTGGTAGGTGCAAAAGATGCACCACCTGCTGCTAGTGGTGGAGGTGGCAAAGGTCCCTGTAAGGCATGCCTATCTCCTGCCTCCACATCATCCTCATCATCCTCTTCTCCATTGCTCTCGGAGAAGACCTTAATGAAATGTGCTTTACCAGTAGCACACCTATGTCTTGGTGCCCACGACTCCTGACATGTGAAGCACAACTACATCTTCTTCAGCTCCCTCTTGACATTGTCCTCAATCTGTACTCGTCCTGGATTCCCCTTTGGAGGTGGAATCCTCACATCCTTCCCCTTAGACTGAAAACTCTATCTTTGGAGGTAAGGTGTCCGGGTCCTGGGTAAGACATCCTGTAAGTTTCGGGTCCTGCTGATATTGTCCTGGAGCGTGGCTGGTCTAGTGGATCAGACTAGACCCTGAAGTGGCTCTGCTAACCCCTAAACATACATATAGACCCTCTGTGTTGTGGATAGGTTTGGCACCATCACGGAGACCCTCAAGAAATCTGCAATGTAGGTGTCTAGGCTCCCTGTCTGTTTGAGCCTCATCAGCTCAACAAAATGTTGCTCTGGATCCCTCCAATCAAATCGCTCCATCAATCTCCTAGTAAACTTCGCATATGTCGTCACTGTAGAGTGCCCGAGTGTAACCATCCCATGAAACCACCAATCCCGAGCCTCGCCATCTAAATGCAATGTTTCCACCTTGATGGCCTCTACCTCCAACATTTGGTTAAACTGGAAATAAATGTCTAGCTTCTCCACCCAAGACTTCACCGAACTATTTGATGAACCATCAAACGTGGACATGTGGAATCTACTCACTGCACAGTGGGTGTCAGCATCATGGTAATGCCGGTTTCCTCTGTGATGATCGCAGGGCCTACTATCCCGCTAGAGCTGAACAAAGTCTCTAAATGAGAGAGCATCCCTGAAATTCTTCCCATAGGCCTAGTACTCTGCAACGTAACCGCCCATATGGCCAGGCTCTGCCTCCTGCTGGGCTCTAACCCTCGTGTCTACTCCTAAGAACGTGGGCGTGGTAGAGCGTGTAGGGACATGCGAGGCCACCTGCTGCGCAGTATCACGCTACTCTGGCAATTGATGGGATGCACCTGATCTTTCACCAATCTAAAAAACCCATGGGCTCTCACATTATCTAGCCTCCACTACCGTGAATCTCTAACCCATCACCTCAATCTGCCTCGATAGATCTTGCACTGATTTGAGGAGCATATCTGCAAATCTCTTCCCATCCTCGTCTACCATCTGCTATGCGTCCACTACTAGCTCTTTCTGTTTTGCGTCCACCACCAGCTCCTCCTGTTCTGTGTCCACCACTGAAACACAGTCTCCCTCTCCATAGGTATTCTCCAACCCATGTCCAGTGTCTTTGTACCTCCTATCTATGTAACAAATGTAGGGTTCTTTTCCCCTGGTGTCATAGATTGCTAGCTCCACAGGCTGAGCCAGATCTATGCTCTGATACCACTGTAATATCTCTAACCCGGAATATTCCTCAAACCCCAGCAAAAAGTCCAACCAATATGTGCAAATGATATAATAACCCAAAATGACAAAATAATAGTGGTACAACATATAATAGTGTAACAGGAAATATAAGCAGATACTCAAGAAATGTAGTGAGAAATAGTAAGCCATTTTATTATACTGAGCAATAAAATAAGTACAATAGGTGATTAGACATATGGCACCTCGACTTGCACAAGGCAAGTGAATAAATACTCTCAGAATAACATGGAATGGCCTCTCTCCGTGGATGCTATTGGAGAGTTGTTATGCTGTTGCTACTGCTAGAAAACAGATAATGATTTGGGGCTGCTCCACTCCTCAAAAAATGTTGAAACTCTAGAATCAAACTCTACTCAAGAAACCCAGAAAAACCCAGAAAGCTCTCCTAGAATAGCCGACCCCTGAAAATCGCCCCCTTGGTGATCTACGTAGTCCCTCAATGCTCTGCGCAGCCACTAAAGAAACCCCTCCAGAACTTTGCTCGAAACTCTACCAAAAATACTCCAAGATGCAAGGGCTGGTCCCCCACTCAATCACCTAGCATAAATCAACCTGCAAAAACCCCAATCCAACACTGTTGCCAGAAAGAACTACGTCCCTCTCCCAGTGTTGCGCAGTCCTCCAAAATGTTGTTGAAACTGCTGCTGTAGTGTTGATAAAACTACTGCTGAAATTCCAAAGGAAATACCTTTCCCGAGCAAGCACTCAAAGTCCCCTGGGGCTAAGGGCGAGATTTATGAACGGAGACACTCAGTTCACTAAACAGTGCTGTAGACTAGCTAAACAACCAGCGTTCTCAGAATTCGAAACGACTAGCTCGAAATGCACATAACTGAATGATCCAAAATGAGGTGGCTTCTCTCTATTTTATAGCCTCTTCCTCTCACAATCCCTAGGCTCACCTCCTCCTACACGATTCCCCTCTTGCCACGTGTTTCTTCCCTCCTGCGCAGTCCCTCCATGTGTTTACGTGGGCGCCATTGCTGCGTCCCCCTTTGGCCCCTTTGGCTCCTCTTTAAGTCACAACATTGTGCTACTAGGAAGTGAATATTTATTCTAAAAGTGAGTTATGTCCCTCGTCCTCACTTTTTTATTTACAAATAACTATAGAAGGAAAAAATTGGACAAAATCGAATATTCCAATTAGCCATGGCTAATTAGGAATATTACATAACCCTCTTAAATGGTCAGTAACTTGAATGTATTATTCACATAGTTTCCTCCATCAATTTTGGTGGATTCATTTAAATAAGTATCAACCAAAATATTTGATATGATGATAAAAAAAAATTCACCAATCAACAAAGTGCAACAAAATCCACCATATCTAAAGCCAAATTCACCCAAATTCACAACCCACAAACTTCTTTTCACTATTTAACACCTTTAAACCATTCACAATTTACGCTCCATAAAACAAAACAACCTCATATAAATTCTTTTCACCATAAAAATATTTCTCATTTAAAATCAAGATTTCTCCTTTAAAATCTTTATTTCTCCTTTAACCATGCACACTTTACATTAAAAAAACAAAACTCAAATATTTATTTTTAATAATACCACCTCAATTTTTATCACACATTGAATACTCCTTATTTCTCCTTTTAACCAAACGCATGAAAAATAAAATCTCAAACTTATGAGTGGACTTTATTAAAAATAAAATCAAACCTTTGAACTCCTCATGGAGACGATCATCGACCCAATAAGGTATTGAAATATTTTGCCTAGTCTGCACGCCATTTGCAACTCCTCCTTTTTTTTCTTCGCGCCTTTCAATGGTAAGGGACACACAGTTCCAACATGAAAATACCAACAAATATTACAAATAGTAGAAACAGAATGGCCTCACGACCAAGTTCACAAAGATTATAAATACAAAATGACCATCTAGCTCTCCAGATCTCGCCCAGCTCACAACACTGATTTCCTCTTAGTTCGTTACAATTGCAAACAACTGCAAGCCTCTTACAACTACAAATAAATGCAGCGATCCTAACCAGAAAACTCCAAGCAACCATCTGTTGACATGGTTAATCCTTTCTGTGGAAAAATATGATCCCTCTAGCCCATTGAGTGGATCTAGCAACTGAAGTGACAATCAACTAGACATTTTCCTCGATCATAATTGAAAAGTAGAACAAGAGAGATGACCTACCTTGCTCTGATGCTATTATGATTTCCTTTGTTGAGATCCTCGAACCACTGATGTCACAGACTTTTTCTTGCTTCTTTCAGCGCTTATGTACCTGCATAAGTGATTAAGAGACAACAAAGCATGCCAAAGCCAATAGAAAATCCAGTAATAACCTACTTAGTTGATCAAGGAATGCCAAGCCAATACATACATGAACATATGTATTTTCGGAAGATGAACCAGTAGTTGTATTATTATTTAAAGAATAAAGGTAAGCTTATAACCATAGATTTGATGTTGAAAGGCTCTCCTTGAGTGGTAATCCAAGTCCAAGCCAAGAAACTCTCCAAACGCTCCTTCTCCAAGTCTAATGAATAGCCTCTAAGCACAAGCTCTAGATAAGGGTGCAAATGGACATAGATCAACAATTTGGGAATGGTAGAGGGGGATTTATAGGATGGGAGAGGGTGTTAGGACTCATCTAAAGATAGGACAATGCCCACATCTCAAGGAGGTAGCTCATAGGGATGAGACCAGGAGGTCAAATTAGGAGGATTCGACCTCATCTATGTGAAACCACCTCCAGCTCGCCGCTCTGGAAGCTTCTAGATCACAAAGCTTCTCATCCTCTTTGGGGAAAATTCCTTTTTGAGACCATTGTGGGTATGAGAGGGAAGAGAGCGATGCCATCACTGTCTTATCATGGTGCAACAAGCAATCATCGCGATTTTGAGCTTCATAAGTGCGATGACCCTCATTTTAGGATTTCATGAGCCATTTTTTCAGGGAAAGCTCCAAATATTTTCCAAGCAACGTTAAAGGAGGGATATGAGGTGCATATATGGATGAGTATACTGTATAATGATCATGGTTCGGGAACTTCAGGGTGTGTCACAGGGAAGTGTAGGAGGCGTGACAAAATATTGTGTAACAGATGCCCCCTAAAGCATGAAGTCAGAACGAGGAGTGATCGCTGAGATGCTTTATGAGATTTTAGCAAGGACGAGGATGCACACTATCAGGAGACCTACAAATCAAGGATGCATATACATATAAATATATGAGATCAAGACATGAATCCACGACATGGACACAACCATCCGAATGATGAAGGCTAGATAAAAGATCCATGGTATGGGAACAACCATCCAGATAACGAGGATCATCATAAATATAAATTCTCACGGTATTGTCATAGCCATATGTATGGTAGAAACATGTGTACAATCATATAAATCCATGTAACATGAGCCATAACAAACAAGACTCAGGGTCTTGCGCTCCATCCTGACCCAATCAATGTACGAATTCTAACATGCGAATAAAAGTGTTAAAGTTGAACATGCTAGAAAACCACCTGATTACTAGCCAATGATGTGGACCGTTAACAGGTACGATAGAAACCACCAATAATGATAATGGATCTCAAGGTACAAAAATACAATCTATGAATGTGATAATGAAGTTGGGGTCAAACACTCATGGAATCACCCGATCGAAAGCCAATAATGGAGACCTGTCGTTGGATGCAAAGAACTAGTCATTAGGGCATGCCAGCTCTAAGGTACTGAAAGGGAGTTCCTAAGTCATCTTCCTCAATAATGATATGAAGTCGATAGGAAGTGACCCATCGAAGGAGGGCAATGATGGATTCCCCATCATCGACATGAAACAAGGAATAAATTGGAATGATATTCAAGACTGTAGAAATTACTCAAACAATGTATAGGTAAATAACTATAGATTGGACTTCTCTTGAACATATTGGTGACACGACTCAGAAGTGTGGCAGAATCTGACTCAACATGGGACTAAAGGTCATGATGGTAGTGTGGAATAGTTAAATGAAAGGCCAAATGGATTACCCAAACCCTGGAGGAAAAGTGACTGAGTGAGGATATCCAAAACCCAACACGAGAGCAGAAGAGTGTCATGTTCAAGAGAAACATGTTGCCTATACAAAGGATGTCTCATATTCATTTTTCCCCGCTATTTCTAGTGAGTACCCCAATTATTTTTATCACAAGCTTGAAGGGGATAACATATGCTTGTTATGTAAGTTCAATCTTCGAATGAATCCATCCTAGTAAGTTTTATGATCCCTAGGAAGGGGAAGCTCGATCTCGTCATGGTGACAAGTCTTTTGTCGCAAAGTTTTAACGAGCCCAACGTAAGAATAACTCGGTATCTTTTTCATATTTTGAGAGTTTGAAAAATACACGGAAAATAAAACTCCATCATGTCCCTTTTCGTAATTTGTCCCTCGAATCCGAAAAGGTAGAAAACAATATCCGAGGGAACCTCTTGACCATGTCAACCAAGGTGTACCTTTTTCGTAAATAGTCAATCTCAGCCCAAAAAAGGGGTAAACATATATTGAGGTTACGCTGATTCATTTACTTTAACGAGTTCAAAACGAGAAGTACTCAATCATATTTTCAATTTTCAAGTCAAAAAAGCGCTGAAAGATGACTCCAGGGAGGTTCCTTTTTCATTTATCTAATGAGTCTGAAAAAGAGAAAATAAATCTCCCAGAATCTGTAATAATAATCAATGTTCACATTGAAGGCACCTGTAACTGCACAAGAAACACACCCATCATTGGTATCGAGATAAAATATTAAAATATTATGAAAATATTTGACAAAATGAATTTCAAAACTTATAAGTAGGTAAAAGTAATTTTGATTTTTAACCATTTTACGAAACTGAGCTTTGAAAGTGCTTTCGTGCCCTAATTCTCTTGATTTTCCAATGGTTGCTGCGGGAGATCTAGGGTACCATTTCATGATCCGTCTATTATAGGTAAGAGACTCATCCATGCTCTTGCATTTCATTAATTTTTTATGCAATTTAAATGGTAAATTTTATGCTAGAAAGGAGGATTTTGAAATTTTAGGCCATCGACGACCATCGTGGGTATGGTCATCGAACCTGCGATGGTGGTGCTTGAGCCTGAAGGCTCGTGCAATGCCACCACACTGTTTATAAGAAAAGGCATGATGGTGCTGAGAGAGATTTTTGAGATGCAAAAATCTCTTTTAAGCAAACAAATGTTGGCTTTGATCCATGTAAAAATAATTAATAAGTGTTTAAATGTTGTTTTGCAAGAGAATATGGTATTTTAGTGGAAATAAAGAGGCCATGAGGTCGAAGACTTCCAAGCATATCAGGATTTGGCATGCATAAATTCTCTGAGGGATTGTGGACTACTAAAATTCTTCAGGACCAGAGGGTTGATGGCTCAGATGGAGCTACTACCTTATCTAATGAACCTTTGGGATGTAGATCGAAACATCTTCATCATAAAAGGGCAAGAACTAGAACTTGAGGAGATGGACATCTATTTCATCACAGGAGTATCTTGTTGAAGAGAAGAAGTTAAACTATTTGGATCTCACCAAGGAAGCGAGAGTACTAGGAGTCTAGTCTTGAGATAATGTCCTGGTGCTGAGATAACTAACAAAATCATTCTCAAAATGATGTTGTTGGTGATTGTTATTATCTTCAACTTACCTTTGAGGCTTCAAAGTCTCAGCTTCAGTATGCTATCACATGTTTGACCCCCACCATCTTCAACTTCTATGGAGGCCTTTTGGCGAACATGAAGCGACAACTGACCAAGGGTAAGCACGGACACCTGAAGAAATTTGGGTTCGATTCTATACTGGTGACCTTCTTTTTGGAGCAAGTGCCCCTCTTCTGGTATTAGTGCGCAGAAGTTCCACATCCTGCCCCCCGAGATCCAAGACTCGTGAGATGGAGCCAGCTCATGCCTCGAGGAGGCTCAGGTCATCATATGCATTATCCACCACAGTTCTTCACTTGGCTTGAACGTCAACTACTTGTGGTAGATGACTATGCTTATGCTGGCACATATTTCAAGTGGGATGTAGATCTACCTCTACCACCAAGTGAAAATTGGATCGATGCAAATAAAAACTTGTTTTTCATATTTTTTCCAGTTTTAAGATTTTTTAAAAGTGTAAACTGAGACTTAACTTATGATAAATGTGTAGATGTGGGACCAGAGAGACCACTAGGCATGTCGCCAATATCACGATGAGCTTCCCATCTTATAGTAGGTGCGGACTACGAGGAAGGGGTTGACCCCTTAGCTGAGATGGAGCACAATCACTTGAGGGGTTCCAGATTATGCTAGTATCAATGATGTTCCACTGCATTGGTAGAGACACATTGTGGAAGTCTCTGCGAGGCTGCGTCAGCTTCTAGGCTGAGTGATCAAGGAGATATCATGCTATCATAAGCACCGTGCAATTTGATAGTTTATTTAGTCTTTTACACATTTTGTAGGCTTTGAAAGCCAAGGGTCCCATAACACTCTATTTTTTGACATTTTATAAACGCAAATGTCTATCAAGAACAAGATTTGCTAATGCATAAGTTAATGTATTCAAATTATGTGGAATATGTTGATATGTAATGTAATAAAAATTTCTTTCTAGTAGTCTAAAATGTAGATACATACACAATATTTGTGGATTTTTTGCTGAGTATTGATTGTTTAATTGTAAAACAACGAGCTGAGAATCCAACTTGACAACTAAATCCCTAATTCCAAGAGCAACTGCTTCTGACAAGAGTTCAATAACTGCACTATATCCAACAATATTATTGGTGGTTTGACCAAGGAAGATACCTTGTAAGTTAATCAGCTCGCAATTGGGGTGAAAGAGTACCCATGCTACAGAAGAGAGGTTTCGTGTGCTACGACAAGCACCATAAGCAAAACCAATGTAATGACCTGATGACATCTGCAAACCGAGTGGAACACATGGTAAGTAGATAAACATATGTCTGCAAAGCAAAGAAACACACCAAAAAGAAAAAAATGCACATTAATTAATTAACACACTAATGTACAAAAGTTATTACATGAATTGCACACATAAAAAGCTCAGATGGAGTCTGTTTCCAGATTCGAGTAATCAATCAATAGAAAAGAAAACTAGTGTTTCACTGTTGACATGACATCTAAGCATTGACTCAGCCAAACAACAGAGTAAAACTTATAAAAGGATATGCCCCCATGCCCCCCGAGCAAGTGAGGGTTATGAGTCATAAGATGAAAACCCCATTGTGATAATGGGAAAATGGTAGAGACTCATTGAAAAAATATCATGAAAGGAGGCATGAAAAAAGTGACCTCATGATGAGAAAAAGGTGCCCCCAGTTGAAAGATCTTGACAATTTTAGGGTGAATCGAAGTGTCAATAAGTAGGGTAGCAGTGATGTTTCCCATATTACCCTTCGACAAGACTTCATGTACCCAGATAGGTGTCTTAATTGGAGGTGTAGGAGAATGAGAAACGGGCACTTCAAGACAGGAAGGCATCTCATAGAAGCTAGGGAGAAAGGAAGAATGATGATGTAGACTGTTCCATGGAACTTCATCTAGAGACATGAATTCCACGATACTCTCGGAAATGGGGAATGTTTCGTTCAAAGGATCCAGAGAATCCCAAGAACCAAGCCAAGGAGATGGTACGTAAGTGTCTAGGTTCATATTGAAGACAGTATGACTTTCTAAGGCGGCCATCGAAGCTAAAACAAATTCTTGATAATTTATCTCCAATGGACTTAAAGGCATAACATCACCAAATGAGTCAATTTGATCATTGGATGGGATAATCCAAGGATCCGTAGAGCCCGAGATCATATTGACATAATGAATATTCTTAGGTGGGAGAGGAAAGGTATCCATTAAAGTAGAGTATTTGAAGAGACCTGCTCCCACACTCTCGTAAGGAATCTCGGTATTTAACATGTAAGGAATGTTACCATTGGATGAACCAAAAGAAAATAAAGACAGTTGATCAAATGTGACTATTTTTCCTTCATGAGGAAAATGAAGTACGCCGAACAAAGAAGACACCATAGAAAACATGGCAGGAGTCGAGCTTCACCCGAGAAGAAGGTTGTAGTTGAGATTGGCATCTACAAATTCTACTTCTAATTCAACAGTCTTTCCTTCTAATGTAATCGACAAGTTTGTGAGAATACCATATGGTCGTGAACCTCTGCTGTCAAAGGCTTCCAAGGTGTTCATAGATTGGTTAAGAGGAGGAGAGCCAATGGTTTTCCAACACGAAACTAACATGATGTAGGTAGAGGTACCTTCATCAATAACCATTTGATGAATCATGTTTCCTTTGATAAGGATCTGTATGAAAAATACAATTTGATGAGGAAGATGAAGCACATGATTATCTAGATCGAAAATAATCAGACTCGAATCAGAAGGATTGATAGCACCTATAATAGACAACAATGACTTCCTCTATGTTGGACAGGATTGAAGAACCTCCAAGGCAGACATCCCCGAAGGTGTCTGAGCTAAATCCTCAACAATATTGTAATTTTGTGCAGCTCTAGCATTCAGATTGAAAGATGAATTCCGAAGAAAACCTTTGGGAAGTGGCCGGATGACGGACTCATTGTTAGGGTGCTCAATATGGAGCAGACCATAAATGGATGGAGTATAAGTAGAAGGAGTATCGGCATCTTCTTTCTCCATCATCTGCTCAGACGTGGCTTGATAATCTTTAGTTCGAGCAACGATCGAAATTAGCGATGAACCTTGCATCATGAACACTTGGGAACGTGAAGAAGCAGAAGACTGAGGTTGGTCTACCAATTGGGTCTGTTGTGATGGAAAGGGTTCTTTTAAGACAGTCGGAGTCCCTTTCAGCAAGCAACTAACTTTAGATCATTGGGGACAATCCTTAGTGTAATGATCCTCCTCACAGATGAGGCAAGGATATTTCGGCTTTCTTCAAGAAGCATCATCAACAGATGATTTAGGAGGGTCCTATTTTGGGGCATTGAATTTAGCCTTACCTTTGCCTTTTTTTTTTAAATTTAGAGGACTTATCTACTGCGGTAGACTGGAAAACATGTACCTAAGAGGTTTTACCAAAACTGGATGAATTTTTGGAGGGATTATTGGAACTAGTGTTTGAGACAGATTTCTGCTTCGAAGAAGCTTTTGTGGGAGTCTAAGGCATGAAACCAATGACATTGTCAACAGGTGGTGTATTCGGGGACTTTGATGCTGTCATATCCGATGATGGTCTTAGAGCATCAGGTAACATCTCATACAATATGTGAGATTGTGAATATAACAATTCTAAATACTGGGCATGGGCGATAGCTTTCTCTTCAGTAACACATCCACCCATGGCTATGTCCTTAGAAATTTTGCTGATGGATGATTTTATGAACCATTCTATTAAAATCTCATCAGAAATATCAAGCTTGATGAGCGACGCCGACGTCTCCATTCATGGATATGATTGGTAATGTGGGTCACGATGTGTTGCTTAAGGGACATAAGCAAATAAGTGCTAGTTTCATAGCGAACCGACAATTGGAAATGAGTGAGGAAAGCCATAGTGAGAGAGTTGAAGTCATCGTTGGTACCTCGAGGCATTTTGATGTACCATTTAGCGGAAACACCTATGAGAGTTATTTGAAAGAGTTGAAGATAGATAAAATCATCGACATAAAAATTTGAGGAGCACCAGAGGTGATATGTCATCACATGGGCTTGTGGATCCTCCTTTTCTTTTCCCTTGAATTTGGGGAAATCATTATGAATATTCGTCGGATCTTCGTTGGAACTAGAGGCCGGTAAGGCAAATGAAGAATGGGATCATTCGTGATCCTCGAAACATCAGGCAGGTCCAATGTAGCCAAGAAAGGAAATTGCGTGTTAAATGGCATATATGGTCTTTGAGGAGACCCAAACTGTGGATTCCATCCTTGTTGGTAAGGATTTTTCCTTAGAGTGGAGGATTTTTTCCATATGGAATCTGGGTTTTTCGCCACTAAGGGATACCTTTCATGTAAGGAGGATTCATCCTAGGGTAGGTTTGATATTGCCTTGCCATAGGCTGTTGATGAGCATTGTATATGGCATACAAGTTATAAGGCTGTTGAACCTGTTGACCTTGGACGTAAGGAGATTGACCCTATTGATGCAAGGGTTGACCTTGACTTTGCAAAGGCTAACCTTGATGATACACATATAAATTTTGTTGTTTCTAAGGTTGACCTTATTGCTGCAAAGGTTGACATTGCTGCTATAAAGCTTGACCTTGTTTCTGCAATGTTTAGCCTTGTGAGGACAAAGGTTGGGAGGACTATTATACAAACTGAGTTTTCGGCTGCAAAGGTTTCCCTTGCGGTTGTAGCAGTTGTCCTTGCTATTGCGATGCTTTCCCTTGCTGTTGCAAAGATTGTCCTTGCTGGTGGGAAGGTTGCCCTTGCTGCTGCAAAGATTGTCCTTGCTGCTGCAAAGGTAACTGGACAGTTCCTGGGGTTATACCCTGAGGGTATTGATAGTTCTCGAATTGGATCTGGTTATATCCACTAGGAATAGCAGATTGACTAGGCTGAACATAAGGTCCAACTTGAGGAATGTAAGGTGGATTAACCAAGGCTTGTGAACCATATGGGACATAAGCCTATTGGAATGGGACCTGAGCCATATATGGCTGCTGGTATTGGATGTTACCTGGCCCGGATGGACCTGTAGGGTTAGGAATGGTGCCATAAAAAGTTTGATTCATTCCAACCATGTGAGTTTGTAATCCACTCACACTGGTTTCACTTGAAATGAGAGGAATATTAAGATCTCCCCCCCCAGGCGGTGGCATAGTTTTTCCACTCGATGGACGGATAGAAGAACTTACGTAGACCTAACCTGAGATGGTCGTTCCATATATTGGTGAGACGGGTCGCTATATTAATCAAAGGATTAGTGAGCATTCAGCTGACCTAAGGCATGGTAGGACCAAGTCCTCGGCCCTAGCTAAACATGTCGGGAAGATGATGCATCATGTCTGTATTGAAGATGCTCAAGTCATTGCTAAAGTTGCGCAGTTTCACCATCGCAAATTTAGGGAGGCCCTGGAGATTGAGAAAAGGCCGAATAATCTTAATAGGGATGATGGCTGGAAGATTAGCAGTTGTTGGGTCCCGGCCCTGTCTTCCTAGCCTCATCGGTCCCCTTTTTATTAGGTCTTAGGGCTTCGTCTTTCCCTCTCCTTTAGGGGTGTTTTCGGTGGTTGGTCCCCCCCCCCTTTTTCCTGTGGATTTTTCCTAGCTTCCCTTTAGTATTAATATGGTTTAGCCCTATTATTATGTGTGGTATGAGTTTTTAATAGGTTATTAACCTTTTTTGCATTTATGTTATTATTGGGTTTCGGTTTTCAAAAATTTTCATTATAGATATATACTACTATAACCTCAGACTTGAGATAATAATTATGATCCTTCAACATACTATTAGTTTCTTTACCGAATTTCATATGTATTTGATAAATAAATAATAAAAGTTTAACCTTTATATGTAATAATATATTTACCCTATTACATGGTTTTCTTTAATTATTATTGGTATAATAAATTATTTAATTATTTAATCAATATAAATTAGTAATTTAATCTTGTTAGAGGATATAGTTTACTCATTTAATGGACCATTAGATTTAAACGATGGATAAGAATTATTATTAAGTAAGTATATGATGTACCATAATATTAATTTAGTTGAAGTTAGGTCATTTATTAATAAACTAATTCATTAACAAATGTATTTTTGGGATTATAGGATTTACCTAATTTAAATATTTTCTATGAATAATATTAATTTAATATATCAAGAAATTGACTAGGTATTTTTATTAACACTATTGGAATAAAAAATATTATTGAGGAAATATAGATGAATTAATAAATATAATTTATTTTAAAATTGGATTTCTAATGGACCATTAGATTTAAATAATAAATAAAAATTATTTTAATTAATATATGATGGACCTATGATATTCATTTTAATTAAATTAGTTCGTTTTTAGATATTTATATACAATTATTAATATACAAGTACAGTTTAGTTAAATTAACTAATGAATTCTTTTAGTATATAATGTTCCTAATTTAACTAATTTCTAAAAATAATAATAATTAAATATAACAAGAATATTATTGGTTTGACTAGGGTCTTTAGGTCAAAATTAGCCATTGGAGTCTCTGCACATACTATTTAACAAGCTAAGCTGGATTGGTTCTTCAACTTGTCCTGATGATGAACCACACTGGTTGGTTCGAAACGCGTTGACAAAAGAATTTTTATGTGATTTCGCCGATTTTTTTTTTCTAAACAGAGTTGGTTGAAACGATGAAATAGGTTGAGACAGAATGGTAGGTTGAACTGGAACTGAAGTGACTGCAATTTTTACAATTGGTCAAGATGCCATGTTTTGAACGAATGAACCTGATGTAGGCATAACATTGGAAGACTAGATAAGGTTCTAATGCAATGATGAGAAACTAGGAGTGCTCGAAACTAACTGAGCTAAAGTGGTATAGCCATGTGGCAACATGGATCCACTAGTTTGAGGATAGGAGAGAGACGAGACTCTTCCCATACATGGGAAGCCTTATGGAGGGAACTCATATCCCTGATCATCATCTATGTGAAGAGTATGTGTAGCAGAAACTTCTGAATGACTTGCAGAGGAGACTGGGATCTCGCGTTTTGACTCCATAGATGGAAACAACTGGCAATGATGAACCATAGATGTATGAGGAGATAACTCCAAAGGAATACCGCGCCAATCATACAGACTGTAAGGATGCTAAGGATATGTCACAATAGGATTGAAAAATGGTTTCAGTGGATAGATGACCAGTCCTTGTGGAATTTCAGGAATCTGCAAACTCTGGGGGTCTGAATAGGATTATCAGAGGAATCCAGATCATATTTTTGAGGTGACTAGGAATTTGGTGGAGGCGGAAAAGAAGACAAAGGTTGAATACTCACAACAATTCGAAGTTCAAGACCTTGATTCTCAAGAGAAGATGAAGTTCTAGATGAACTCCTTGGGAAGACCCTTTAGTATCAGACAATGAAGGGGAACTATGAGATGGACTTAATCATTCAGCCATGATGGCTTCCCCTCAACGGGAAAAAAGGAAAGGAAATAATTTGCTTAGGGCTTTCACATTATTGAAATTAACAAGAAATTACTAAATTTGGTCTAAGAAGAAACTACTTGGGATCAACATGTTTATCATGGGAAGTTATATTTTAGAAACAAAAACATTGCCTTTTCATCTTTTAATATTTGAGAAAAGGACGAAAAGGTGACTGTAGTCGTTTTCAAAAGTTTTATGAGCTTGAAAGGACAAGTTGCTCCACGATCTTTTCAAATTTAAAGAGTTAGAAAAGATCAAATGACTGCTCAGGTGAAGCTAGGTAAAAGGAATACCAAGTAACTGTGAACTGCAATATACACCTTAGCCAATCAATTGACCAAGGACTTGATGTACGTGCAAGCAATCTCCCTGAATGCTATGTTTTCTAGATCACATTTATAGGGCGGCAGACTCAGCTTCCTATGGATAAAGGATTTCAACCTATAGGGGTCTCCCTTTATATACGTGATGGTACAGGGAGCAAAAGTTCATGCTAGCGCTGTCTAATGCCAAAGTGAACGACAATTGCTAGGTTCTTAAGACGTTGGAACACGTCTCTAACCTAGACCACTAGATATGATCGTTAATGTTTCAAATGATCCTTAGGTTAATTGATATATTTTAAAGTTGATATGGTAATTATGTCTCAATTTCAAGGCCTTAACAATGTTATTCGTTCCTAGAATGCAAACTAGATGATGAAATGAAATTCTTCAATTTAATGAAAGCTATCTATGTAGGGAATAATATCACTCAAATCATGCATCAAACCAAATGAAAAAATGCATGCTGAGAAAATCATCATAATCACCTAAGCAAGCTGAGTCGAAATTGAGCCATAGCGACGTCCCGTACAAGTTGCATAGCTGGAGACCAAAGGAGCCAAGTGGGTAAGTAAAAGTAACAGAAGCCGGACAGATTGAAGCAGGGACAGAATACAATACATGTTCGAGCCAACAAGCAACCGCCAAAGTAACCCTGTGCTCAAAACAAACACCAACGCTCACAAAATGAAAACCCAGAGTAACGGAAAGCGTGAGGTTTGAAACCAGATTTGAGCCGAGAAACAACAAGAGTTTGAAGAGTAAGTCCTAACAACACCACATACACAGATCCAAAATAAAACAATAAAGAAAACGAAAGGCAGCCCTGACCGAACCACATACGCAGGTTTACATACAGCAAATAAAAATACGAAGGGCACATCCGACGGGAAACCATTTACAGAGCACATGCAGTCATAAAAAGCAACAACCAGAACTTACCAGGTTCGAATCAACACCACAGAGCCGAGGGACAATAGCATACGAGCAAAACTTCCCATTATTTCACAGCCAAATCGAGCGGAGGAGGGTTCGGGAACAATTATCAACCGAAGGCAACCAGTATTCACCATTGCAAACGAAACAGTATTCCACAGAGCAAACCCAAAAAACCCTCGCAGACATTCCCAGCAAAAAGAACAATCCAGAATAACCAAAAGGGTCGGTTGCTTGGCACAAAGAGCAAGTCGGAAACAGGATCGAGGCGTTAGGACGAGCCATAAATGCCACATTAAACTCACAACTGCCACCCACTGTGAATAAATCTCTGCAGACGATCTCCATGCGAGGACACAACAGATATTTGTTGACACGTCATTACATACGGACGTGTGGAACTGTGGGCCCTGTGGGCTGGGTTACACAAAATTCATGCCGAGCCAATTGACATGTCGCAATCACATGCATGCCAGCGCTCTCGACATCAAGTGAGCATGTCAAGTTAATTCAACCACGTAATTGTACACCTACCAAAGTGGCATGATTTGAAGACCTTAAAACTCTACTCTCCTACCAAAGTTTTAAACATAAAATGCATGGTTTGAGTCAACCGTTCATTTATTCTACTACATGTTGCCAAGGAATTTAATTGGATAACTCTTCGATCTGTTGATAGTTGTTGATGCTACCTTAGTCTCCTAGCCTATGCACAATATTGTATTTTGTTGGATATTTGTAAATTCCCTTCCTTAGCCTTGAGTTTTTCTTATATTCAAAATTATCAAAATGAAAAATTGAAAGTTTTTCAATCACAAACCTAGTGCCTCTCCATTATTTTATAGAGAATCGGGCATTTACGAAACTTGTTATCCATTTAACTTCTTGGTCATTTGATAACAAGATTTACATTTCCATAGTGAGTCGAATGACCTATTTCGTCTCGTTAACTAAGGGTTACTTCATGCAATTATCCCCTATGTTCATGAATTCCTTGAATACATCAGCTGGTTCGGAAATTATTTTGTTCCTCAAAAGGGTTTGGTAATTTCTGCAAAGGGTGAGAATATTTTTCAAGTTACTCCCAATTTCATTTATAATGCCTTCCAATTTTCCACTATTGATAATTTACAACCATTCTTTTATGAAACCCTAGTTCAAGTTTATAGAACTCTACCTCAATCTACTAAAGAAATTTTGTTTAAGCTAGTATTACCCTTGATATCTCAAGTTCCTCAGCCAAACCATCGTTATCATTTAACATAATTCTTTGATATTGCTCAACATGTCTTGACGGTCATTCTCTCTATTATAGGAGAGGAAAATATTCAATTGGTGGATGAAAAAACTTTATGTTTTCTTATTCTGATGTCACAGCTAGGTTTTACCCTGGATGTAAACACTTACTTGGTTCAATCAATAAATTTCTAGTTTCAAAATTTTATAAATGTTAGATGTTTTAGATATCCTTCAATTCTAGTTCATTTATTTTTATATATGCACATTGACAAGTTTAGCCATCTAGTTTTAAGTATGATAAATGCACAAAGTCAACTAAAACCAATGGATTATTAGATGAGTTTAATCATAAAGGATAAAAATGAAGGATTTTCTAATTATTTGTCCATTTTTATGTCTTTGTCTTTTACTATTATAAATGATCAAGTTCCTCCTATAATTATTCCTAAAGCAAAGGAACAGTTACAGCTGAGTAAGGACACCAGAGTGGGAAATTGGTTCCTTTTTGAAGATCACACAGAGATATGACTATATGGAGTATAGGTACAACCTTGTCACATTCTAGTGTTCTTACCAATGCGGATTTTCTCTCTAGAATTTGTAAGACAAAATTTAAATGTTGACCAAATAAATTTTGTCTCTAGGTGTAAGGAGTAAATGTTTAAACTTGAGAAGTCTGTGAGACCCTTTATTTTTAATACTAGATAGACTATTAAATAGATAGAAGATATGATGAAAGAGTTGAATTTTGGGAACGGTGAACCTTGGAAATACGATCCTCATCATATATTCTATGATAGAAGAGTGAATTCTAGCTTAAGGCTTTATATTCATAATAGTAAGCTAGAGCTAGAGAAGTTAGAAAATCAAGAAGCTTGGGTTAATAGTCCCTTAAGTGAACATTCAACTAAAATCTCAAGGGAGCAAGAAACTGTTATTGAAATTATTGCAACGAAAGAAAAGAGCTTGAAAATGTGTATCTAAGAGTAATCATATGTTGAGATGGAAGATCAACAAGCCAAAAATAGGGCTAAGATTCAAGAGGAATATGATATTCAAAATCTAAATATCAAATTGAGGGAGAAACCTTCACAACAGCCCTATTTTGAAATGCAGCTAGAGAATATTGAATGGATAACTTCTTCCTCTTCCTCTTCCAACATGATAGAACATATTGTTAGGAAGGTTCCATCTCAAATAAAAATTCTAAAAAATAGTTATCAACAAATTACAAAGAAGAGCCTAAACACAACAAAATATATGACCTCACATTTGTCAACATAGTCCACTACATATTATCAAACAAGGTTGCTTTGAACAATGGACTTGGAAATATTAGCTAAAGTTGTCATTGTCCATCCAAATGTTCAATCAATACCAACAAGGCCAGATTATAAACAATAAACTTGTATATCGATATAAATGACATTCTTATGCGAGATAAAATTAATCTACACAAACAAGCTGGAGAGGTAATTAAAAGTGATCTTACCAAAAGTGCCTTTACAGTAACTAAAGCATAAAAGGTTCTTTAAAAACCTACTAATAAGTTGAAGCAAGAAAAGGAAAATTCCAAGGCCAAATAAGTTGAGCTAGATGAATCAAATTGGGGATTGATCTAGCTGATAGATACGCAATGAAGGTTATATTAGAAAACATTAAAGCGGAAGTGCAACCTTTGAGGAAAAAGATGAATATGTCAGGTTCAGAACATGTCTAGACAATAGAGTTTTTCCAAGTATAAATGGAGAAGGAACAGTTGACCGAACACCTTATACAAAGGAATAATGAACTCAATGGATTGTAAAATAAGGTTCAGGATTTGGAGCACTGTTTTCAAAGCCATATTTTCGTTCCTCCCATTTCAGTTCACTTGGATTCCCAAGATCCTTCAAAGCAGCTATCCAAAGTATTAGCTGTTATCAAGCTCTCAGAAGTTGAACTGAGAAAAACATAGGGTACTTTAGCAAAAGCATGAGTGCAGTTAAATATTAAAGAAAGTCAACTTATCATGGAAAATAACGACAAGTCCATACAAGAAAATAAGGTTGCTCAGGAAGAGATTAATAAACTCAAATAAAAATTGAAGGGAAATTTTTTCGTTTTGGAAGAAAAATGTGCAGTCTAGTTTGAAATTACACAGGAATCATACTTAGTTTTGGACTATATTCATATTGTTGAAAAAAAAAACCTACTAGAAAATACAAATCTGGTTATAAATAGAATTAAATATGAATTAAAAGATAATGTCCCAAAAGCTAAGAAAATAATAAAATATTTGAATGAAAAGTCTCCAAATGAGCTTAAGGCACTAGATGTGGTTCAAAAACCCTCTTTAATTAGAGAAGCTAGAAATTTTATCAAGAAAAACCTTCTTTTCATACAAGCTTCTAATATACATAAAGAAGTTGAAAACGAAGTCTTAGTGTTAACACTAAATGTGATCAGAGAACAAGATTTTGATTTCCCAACTGCTTGGACCAAAATGACAACTTTCTTGGGAGGCTTATGAGAAGGCACAAAAAAATGTTAAAACTCAAACTTGAAATAATCCTGAATCATAAAAATCTCTAAAGGGCTTAACCATTATTAGTTATATGCATCTTAACTTTGAGCTCATGTGGCTGGCAAAAACCATGTTCATGGCCAAATCATATTATACCAAGCATTCTGCTTTGTCAATAGATTGTCAATAAATGGTCGAGTATCCACTTCCAAATAGAGAAATGTGGGCAATATGCTAGAGGATGATCACACCTCAAGTTGTAGAAGTAGTGAAAACAAGAACTAGACAATGACATGTCATATTCAAAATTGTCCTTATTTCAATTAGTATTTCAGAACATGTCGAATTTTTCTTTATTATAATTTTTTTTGTATGTAAATATTTCTTAAAAATAATTTAATATATGATGCAGCAGGTCTCCCTTAAGATAAGTGTAAATTTAATAATGTTCATCTTGTAGCAGAAAATACATTTTACTTCTTTTAAGGGGCATTAATAGGGCCTCCACTAATTTCAACACTGTTGTTTTCTCTTGTGGTCTCTATTACACTCACTAGTTTTCATCCATTTTTTAAGCATTGAATTCCTCTTGGCCCGAGTAAAAACATTTTTTATCTTCTTTATTCTTCATTCCATTTTTAATCATTTAAAGTTTGTAACCATCAAGAAAAAGGACAATCTATTGGGTCTTGAATTATCTTCAATATTAAGTTAGTATTAGATACAAAGGTGAATTCTCTTCGAGCATTTATTTCAGAAAACCTTTTATTTAAAATATTTATTAGTTTTTTCAAGATCCTGGGCACTGGTTCTTTTAGCTAAGAATTATCTACATGGAAGAACATCTACATCATATTTTATTTTAAGGCTCAATATTATGATAATATTTAATTATAAATTTGGTTTTTATATATATATAAAGAAAAATTCTTACAATTATGGACTTATAATATAATAATTATGGATTTTTTTATTTTTATAGTTCATGGATTTATCTTATAGTCAAGACTTGATGGTTAAGGATCCACATTACATCAGAACTTGAATCTCAGAAGAATTGAAATGGGATGCTCAGAAAAATCTTTGAGAAGAAGCTCCCAATATGATGTGATAAGCATACAAACTAAACGAATTTATATCCCCTATGTTTTCTTCAAACACCTGGAGTAATAAATGTGAATATATGATAGGTATACATGGGTGCTCACCCCCATATATTCTCATCCAATCCATAAACTTAAATGTTATTAGTTTTATACGATGAGATAGAGGCCCCATTTCGGTGGAAAATTGGACGATCAGATATGCGTCGCGTGGCAGGGGGCCTCGTGACGTCGGACGGGGGGTAATATCAAGGTTTCTCCTCTAGGTTCTTCCCTTACCATTGAACGACTACTATCTGCTCTGCCAAGCCAAATCGATGGTATGCGGGGGGGTGTTGGTCCCATTTGGCATACGATGATGGGAGTGTCTTGCTATCATGTTTTTTATAGCACACAAACATAAGAACTAGAGGTTAAAAAAATACAGTGCCAGCTTGATTTATTTCTAGCATAAACACAACCATTGTTGTATTTTGTTTTAGTTTTGTTTGTAAATGCATGGTATGCGCCTACTAAAATTTGTGCTTGTTGGGCACTATACAAGAAGATATTATTGTTGTATTTTGTTTTAGATTTGTTTGTAAATGCATGGTATGTAGTCATCTTGGAAATAAATGGTCTCCTTCTGATTGGGACTTTCCCCCCACATTATTTGGATAACTACATGCATGATGTATATGTTAGGTTTATTAGATGTTTCATCCCTACTTTTGCAATCAATATCTGGAATTCTTTTCCCTGGGATATATTTTATATGTGGAATGATCTTGAATTTGTATTCCTTTTTCTAATAATAGAAAACAATGTTCCCCCCCTAGAAAAAAAATAAAATCAATCTCACTAATTTCTAGACGCATAGGGTCAGACTTTTCTTCATCAACACAACTATGTAACAAAACTCAAATGTACATTTTTTGAGGACCTAGAGTTTAACATCTCTATGTGTCTATCCTAAATAGTATGTCCTTGGATAAGTAACGTAGTGAGTCCTAACATTCTAACTAAAGTTTTGAAATTAATTTTAGAATAAAAATGAGAATTATCTAGTATTTATAGTACTATAACTTTTATTTGGAAGAAGAACTTCTAGAATGTCTTCCAAATATCAAGTTTAAACAAAAAACTATTGGGAAAAATGTTGAGAAGGGAGGGGGGGGGGGTGTTGGCGAGGGGTGGGTGGAATCAGTATTTTAACTTTCACAATAATGATTTTCCTTTTCAAACAATATATGCTACTTTACTGAAACCAACTAGCGTATATCCGTGACTATAAAGTGTGAAACCAGTGTATATGTAGTAAATAGCTAATTCATTGTGTTAAATCAGAGTGTGATGCATTAACCAGTAAATAGATGCAGTAAGAACAAAATAAATCAACACACATGAACACTAGGATTTTTTAGGTGGAAACCCAATGAGGGAAAAAACAACCATTGCTCTCATCTCAGTCTTCAATCTTCTTATAATAAAAATTGTTTACAAATTTTTGTACTGGTGTAGACTTTTCCAGTATGCAGGCATCTGCCTGTTGAAGGCTACAATCTTCTCTCATTTTCTAGCTTCTACTAGAAGGGAGCTCCAACCCCCTAGTTCTTGTATTGGCTGATATGTTTACCAGTACGTAAGCACCAACCTACAGAAGGCTACTACATTCACTCTTTCTCCTAGGACCATGTTTCATAAATTTTTAGACTAGATACTCCTGGTACATAACAACACAATATGAAGGCCACTTTTCATCAAATTTTCATACCTGACCCATCAATAACATTGAAGCTAAAAATCAATCACCACTGCATCTACCAACAATCAGTCAATCTGAACAGTTATGTCACTGTCACCATAACCCCGTGTTGAATCCAAAAACCTGCATCATCAACTAGAACCAACTACAACCTCAAAAATCATATGTCAAAATGTATATGCTACTTTAGTGAAACCAACCTGCATGTATACGCTACTTCCTTTAACCAAATTTCATGTACCTCCAAAAATATTGAATCATAAAAACCTCTGAATCAAAATTGTATCAACCAGTAACATTTTAAAGATATACTATCAAATTACATAATTCTAAATGGACAGCAGCAAAGATCACCCTTCTCACTTAATCAATCAATCAATCAGACTCAATCTCCTTATACATTGTTCTACTTTCATATCTAATAAACACATCATTGACAAACAATAGTAAAATAGCAACACTAATTAGATATATCAGTCATCTATGAACAACAGGCTTTTCTTTTGCATACGCTACTTGGAAGAGTCGAACCAGCGTGTATACGCACCTTCACCATGGTGAATCAGCATATAGATCTGCAAATACTAACTTAAAACTTCACAGTTATTCCAGACTTTAGTCATACCCAGACCATAACATTTACATGATAAAACATGTGTTAGCATTTAGATCTAGCCTAGTAATTATCAAATCATACAATGATAAGTAATTTCAGGTCTCATGATCCTGATCCAACATGCATCAAAAGGTGCATAAGATATTTCAAATCATATCATAACCATAGCCCCTTACAACATAAGATATACTTCAAATAGAAGTATTCATGAAAAACCCTTTCACTTGCACCCTTAGCCCTTTGATCTTCTCCTCCTTATATAGTTTTAGCCTTTTTCAATACCTTGAACCAAAACAACACTTAGAACCTGTGGTATTCTTGGACAGGATCAAGTAACCATTATTCTGCTCAATATTGTGGGCTAATACCATGGTATGGACCCTTGGTATTCTTTCAACTTAATTTTCCTTAATTTTCCATCCCATGCACATTTTTCCTCTTGTGAAAGTGCATGAAGACATATACGCTCTTTTTGTTCTGTGAACGCACTTGTATACACTACTTCGACTAGGTGAACGTGCGTATACAACTTAAAATAACTTAAAACATTATTTTTCTTCAATTGCTTGATTATGATCTATAGTACTTTGTCCCATCATCTTGTTCTTCTGTACCATCACCATGTTACCTCTGAATTGACCTGTTACAATGTGAATTGCCCTTTATCAAATTTGATCTGACATTTGAGTGGGTTGCCATCAAGGACAACACCTGTACCATAATTCCAACACAAACATACTCTCTCAATGAGATATAAATATAATTTATGCTTCACTTAGGGCTTCTAAAAATCTTATGTAACATCAATTCATAACATTATTTATATTCAAAAGTACCATTTATGTTGTTCTCCAAATTCTACAAATTTCTTATGAGCATTATTTGTACACATACATTAATAATACAAGTATCATTTCCAAAGTTGAATATGAACTTGGTGGTTTCATATGAGCTAATATTTATTATTCTATAAAGCTACCTTGGGGAATAATGTTTCATAAATACAAAATTCCTACCATAATATTCTAAACTTTTTCATCCATATTACTTTTTTGAAAGTTGGGTTTTGGATAAAATAAAAAAATCACACTTTACATGGGTTAACCCTGATTACAAACTATAATTGAATCATTACAAAATTGGTACGAGTTCCAATGGAAAACATGCTTTTGACATAGGGGAATTATGTTGACCTCCTAATCAATGGTCAAGTTATTGGGCTCAGAAGGGTTTAATCTATAGAGACACTGACATATTATGCTCAAGAAAATGTTAATACAGACTATGTCACAGTTTTGGTAATTCATGTCAGTCAACCAGATTTGATTCCAGAGGATTTTGATGAAGGGGACATTCATCAATGGAGGGTCATGGATTTGAGACTCAACATATCTAAATCAAAATATTGAAGCATGTGTTAAGTTTTCATGTTTTGTAGGTTTGCATTGAAGAAAGTTTGGAGTTCTACATGAAAAATTTTATTCGATGTTTCGGGTTAAGTATCACAACCCATCTTCAGGAGATTCACAGAAGAATCTTAGATTAATTTAGCTGATCAAATATCTAAATAAATAGTAATTAATTTATAATTTTAAGGGTGTTATAAGCACCCTTACTATTAGAGCTAAAAGAATATGTGATAATGATCACTTAAAAAGGAAATTGAACATATTACACAGGTACTCAAGAATTATGGATACAATGAAAATATTATTAAAAAAATAATAAAAATTTCTCTTGATAAAAATAAGAAGGATTTCATTAAAATTATCAAGCTTCCATATATCAAAGGGACTATCGATAAGCATCCTTAACAAAAATCAGATTAGGGTTTCCTTCTCTCCTCCTAACACCTTACAAAAAATGTCGGACCAACTAAAGACCAAGTTGATCCTAATAGAAACAAAGGTGTTTATATGATTCCTTGTGCATGTGGAAAATTTTACATTGTAGAAACTGGTATCTCGGTCCATACTAGGCTTAAAGAATATTGTTATCACCAAAAAATGATCACTTAGCCATTTCTAACTAGGTGGATCAAATACACGATGTAGGATTTATTTTACCATAGTAAAATCACTTTCACATGGTAAATAATTTAGTAAACCATACTAAATTATTTATGGTTAACATTAAAAAACCCATGAGAATAATTGAATAAATCATTATTTATTTAATGTTCACTATCAATAATTATTAAATTGTCATTTGAAAATTATTCCTTCTCACATTTGTCTAAATCACCTAGGAATAATTAAATAAATCACTATTTATTTATTATTCCTTAATTTCGCTATTGGAATAATTGTTAAATCACTATTCAATAATTATTTCAATTTCACACCATTCTTTATCCTAGTGAAATAATTAATAAATCATTTCATTTGTTAATTATTTCTAAATAAAGATATTTGACCATTTTGAAAATCTTCTCCCTCTCCAAAAAATATAATAAAGTATTCCTAAAAGTTAGATCTTGATTTGGTCAATATTGTTTTATCATTTTCCATTTTCAGGATCAACCTAATACTTTGCTATAAATAAGAGGTTTTTCCATTCATTCTTCACCATGATCATTACCATTGTCACCACTATTGTCTTCTTGCATTTGAGCTCCCACTAGAGTTCGACATATTGTTTTGGGTTTTTCACATATTGAGGGAGAGAATCGATCACTGAAGCATTAAGAACATCAAAGGACTCATCCCATGGAGGGGGCTTGTAGACCCTTTTGTAGATATCCTTCACCATGTGTTATCAATAAAGTCATTATTCATTTAAAATTATTTCCATATTGGCTTATTACTATGGATTTCTATTGTTGTTTTCTATTTTTGGATCGCATATATCATTTTATTGTAGGTTTTTCTCATTTTATTATTGCAGATCTAAAGTGTAAGCAATCACTAGTTTTTGTTAGGGTCACTTGTCACGAGTGACTTAATTGAAATGTTTTTTGTACACCTTTCAAGAAATTTCATACTAACAAATGGAAACTCCAATGGGTCTTTAGCTACGTAGTCGTCAACAAATGATGACTCTATTGGTGTAGTAATTTAGTTCCTGGGTGACTGAAATTTCAAAACATTTTGGGTTTTCTACAGCTATTTATAGCCTCTCAATTTCTATTTATAGTTTCCTTTCCTTTTTCTATCAAATTTTCAAATTCTGGTGGTTTTTTGGTTCTTTCTGTAGGTCACAAGTACCAGTCGAGCAAGAGACGGAAAAATCTATGTAAGATATTTCAACCGAGAGCCCCGAGGAGAAAATTTAACTTTTCCGCCAAAAATTTACATTCCAAAATGAACATTTTGGCCAAATATACATGTTTTCTACTATTTCCAAGTCAATACCTGCATTTTGGAATTTTTCCCGAGAAATTTCCATAATTTTTCCACGTTTGCTGAGAGTGTTGTGTGTGGAATAGGAAGGGTTTCTTTTCTCTATTTCAGTCTCCCCTAGGCCTATATTATCTTAATTGTTATGTTCTCTTTGAGGAAGGAAAAATCCCCTTAGGGTTTACAATACACCTCCACTTTTTTAGGAAGAGATTGGCAGGGTGAGGAGTCTAGGGTTTCAGTATTTTTAGCCACTAGTTTTTAGGGTCTAATCCATTACTTTACAACACTTTTATATAGGTTTATTTTACCTTTAATCCCTTTAGATTTTGGACTTTGACTTTCCCTCTTAGGATCCCCTTGAGCATCCTATGTTTTAGAGCTTCATACATATCCTTTACAACATTTTTCACCTCTTATTTTTGTTGTGCATCTGCACCATTTACATCAGATTAGTGCCTCTAGATCTCAGTCCCTTTGACACTAGATATTTTATGCCTTTTTATGTGTCTTTGAGTAGCTTGTTTTCCTTATCTTGCTTAGTTGTTTGATAACCTTTTTGGGTGGGGTTTCGTGTGATTTATTTGTTTTTTAATTTTTCTTTCCTTTTCAGCATTATTTATAGTATTTTAGCACTTTATTTTCTGTAGTGCATGGCATCATAAAACATGCTCAATTAACTCATCTACTTGACACACCATTTTCACACACTCACACCCTAAGTGAACATGATCTTGTTTAACACCGCCAAGCCTAGACTTGAAACACTACACCTTAATAATTCAACACACATAGATTAAGCGCACTTGGGCATGAGGGACAAACAATATGAGAATTTTAGGTGTAGGATTAGTGGGATAGGCATCCAATAACACCCATTGATCACATACATTGAGAAATAGAGGTTGACATATTAGGGAGTTTAAAATCCTTCACCATTGCATAGTGCAAATCCAGAGTGCATTTGAAACCTGATTCAGAGGGGGTTAGGCTAGGTCATCATGTGAGTGGTTCTCCTCAGGGCTATCCAACCCATGAAATGGAATCCCGTGTGGTGGTTCATCACCAAGAATCTCAAGACTTGACCACCCCCATGGGATGAAGGTAACCATAGTGACCAATCATAGGAAAACACCCTTTAGGATGGTTGTGGGAAGTAGTTGGTTCTTTACCCTACCTTTCTTTGGAGATATCTTCTTACGGGGATGAAATTTTGTCAAGTAAGAAGTTCTTTGGAAGGCCATCTGAAACAATATATTTAGGATTGTTTGATGATTTTGACTAGCTATAGGCTAGAAGTATTTTTATTTGGTAGGACATACTTTCTTGTATTAGAGTAGCATCCTTAATATAGTTAGTTTACACTTGGAACCACTGCACTAGGTGTTCTCTTGCTATTTGTTGCTCTTTTTCTTCTATCATAACCATTTAGTCCTTAGAGTCATCATTTTCTTAACATCATTGTGCCCATTAGGAATTTATTACAGAGAATTCGAGGCCTTCGTCCTTAGTTTCTGTTATGACATATTACTCCTCCCCATCGAGTTAGATTTCATCCTGCTAGTCCTCCATCGAGTCCTCATTCTGGCTCTAGTTCTATCGATTCTTCTAGTTATTCCTTTGATTCTGTGTCTTCTCAACCCTGTACCATCACCATGTCAAGCACTAACACAGGTGCGGGAAACCAAGGTGGTAACCCTGGTAACCTCACAAGCAAAACCTCCACTAGTACGGCCACTCCTACTCCATTGCTTCATTTTATGGCTTGCTTGTGTCTCCCTAATTTCAGCGAACCCATCAATGACCCTCTTCTCCATGACCCTAATTGGTCATCTATGTCTACCAAGCTTCCTTCCAACATCCCTAAGTTTGAAGGTAATCCTAGAGAAGATCCCACAAATCATGTTCGCTTATTCCAATGTGGTGATCATATAATTATATCACTGAAGACTCCATCTGTCTTCTCCTTTTCCAACACACTCTTATTAGAGATGCTGCTAAGTGGTATATTGATCAACCTAGAGCCACTCATTCCACTTTTGCAAATCTGGCCAAATCATTTCTAGCCTATTTCCAGTTACCTCTCCATTATGACATGGTACCTAACTATTGAATTATTTCCATCAAACGTTTGCCACTTCCCTATTTGACCATATTCAAGAATGGTGTAGAAGGAGGAATATATGTAAATATGAAGAATTCGAAGACCACATCTATTTGGATTGGTTCCTTAGATTTATTTTGGCCCCCATTTCTAAGGATGTTGCTTCTCATTTCCCCCAATATAAGGACGATGCACTCTAAGTAGCCTTAAAATTTGAGCTAATCTATGCCTAATCAAGATATTTTTATACTGTCATTTCTGATTTTCCTTGACCTAGAACTGCTAATGCACTAGGGAAATTTGATGTCACTAATTGTAACGTTGGAACCATTCACAACCTAAACTTCAACTATATGCTCCACCTCTGATGATTTATGGTCAACACCAATGGGAGGACCATATCCTCTTACACCTATCCCCCTCCAAATATTTCACATGGTAACTCTTATCCAGGTCCCAGCATGTTATACGCATATCCCCATCCACATCAAAAGATGTCAGAGCCAACTATTTCTCAACCTATTTATCCCAATGTTTCCCCCTCTTCTTATTATTTGTATGCATCACCTAGTGCTCTGGCCCCACGGGCACCAATGCAATAGCCCCCCATGCGTCCTCCACCTCTACCACAACAACAACCTCCTCCACAAGTTCAAGTGTATGCTCAGCAAAGTGCAACCAATCACCCAAACCCTAAGAAACAGAACAAGGGGAAAGGTAATCGAAACCAGAAATCTTAAGGTAATCAAGGTAACTGAGGTCCACCACCTAATGCACCTCAAGGAAACAAGCCTAATCCCGCAACCCAGTAATAGGGAGCACAGCCCAAGTAAAACAAGGCTCTTCGTACAAACAAACCTTGTGCCTATTATGACATATATGGCTATTATACTCATGAGTGTCCCCTTTTAGCTCAGATGCATCAAGTATGGTAAGCTCAAGCAGTTTCTTCTATAAGACAACAACCCATAGCTACTCCTCATCCTCCTACTTCATCTTCACTAGTTGTGCTTACCAATCCTTTTCCTCGTCAAGGATATTTAGTTTCTCAACCTACCCAAGGTCATGTTGATCCTCAACCCCCACTATCTAGTCATAACAGTTATCAAATCCTTATGATGAATTATGAAGAAGTCAACACCAAACAAGTCAACCTTAAGAATCAATCACGCCAATATGACAAGCCACCTGCTAAGTCAACAACTGAGTCCCAACCTCAAGTTTCCACCGAGCCTCCATCGTCATCATATGTTACCTTAAAGATCCCTCTGGATAAGGTATAGGTTATCTCCGAGATGCCCAAAGTTCCATTGCATTGAAACTATTCTTCTGCTAAATCTACCCATACATATATCATAATAGACAACTTGGCGCAATCTCCTACTACCATTTTAATGCTAGAAGTCCTCCAGGTGTACCCATCCCAATAGAAATATCTACTCTCTGCTTTGGGTATTGTGGACCCTTATGATGATCATATGATATGATTCTCTTTGATGTTGAAAAATCAAAACATCCCCCCCTTCCTTCATCTATTTCATTTCGAATACAAGTCTCCATAAGAAACGCCACTGTTGAGCAGTGTATCATAGATGAATTTGGCTCCAACTGTGAGATGGCATTAGTGTTTGGAAGAAACTGGGTTCACCTGACCTGTCCCTTTCTGCCATCACTCTTCGTGCTTAGGACGGTAATCCCTCTTAGCCTCTTGGCTTATATCGCAACTTTCCTATCATTGTTTTCGGCAAGACTGTCTCTATTAACATTGAGGTCATTGATGTCCCATTAGATTATAACATCCTTTTGGTTAATAGTTACACTTATGCCATGTTCATTGTCGCATCTATAGTTTTTCACAATATGTGCTTTCCTCATAAGGGAAAGATCATCACTATCGATCAGTTGACTTAATATGATCCTAAGTCTCATACTTCTCCTCTGTCCACTATCTCATCGATGACTACCAATAAGACTGTCTCGTCCCTCGCCAATGTCTCACCTGGAGTCTACAAAGATTCCACTTTGCTTGGAATTTATTATGGTCCACCACCTACCCCCCAAAGCTTACCTCTTCTAGTGTTTGCATGCTTCAAGCATCATGGGCTGCCCACAAGTGGTTTGATACACCTTCACAACATCCAACACCTCTGCAACCTATTGTTCCCAACTCAACCCAACCTTCAGGTATTACTCCTCAAGGTACACTTCCTTCTAATGGTATCTCTCCTAGTCCTTTTCAACCCAAAAACATTTCTCCAGGTCTTAACCATCTCAGAATAGTTCCCCTAGGTCATTACCCTTCTAGTCAGATACTTTTCTTATTTCCGCCCCCTCGAGTTTGGTCTACACCTTTCATGGCCACATTTATTTTACTTAACATTACCTTGGGGATCCCAGTCTAGTACATTGGTCCTCCTACAAACACTCCCCTTGATCAACTCAAACTTTATATTGCTTTGACCCTAGTTCAACGTATTGTTCCTACCCCTTCCTTTGCTTCAATTCCACAACAACATTAGCAGGAAGCCACTCCTATAGAGAAATCATCTGGTGATGGGGGAAAAGCCTAGAAAAATGGAACCAAAGACAAGGCATCCCAACCAACTCCATCTATTCCTAAGCCACAAAAGCCTATTCTTCCATGTGCTTTATGTGATGTTGTTGGTCATGCCACCAATAATTGTCCTAAACTCCCTCATATCAAGAATGTGGTCTCTGATACCTTTCCTAATTCTAACATTCTTGAGTTCCATGTCACCTTACTCGAGTCAGATAAGAAGAACATATCCTTATGCACAAATAACCCTTGTTCTTTGTGTAATAACTATGGCCATTATTCTCATCATTTTCCCTGTCTCAAAGAATTTCGTGATACACTTCAAGTGCTTCATGAATTAGAGGTTGCTCATAGTGATTACACCTCTCCTCTACCTTTGGGTTCTGGTCCCACTCCTATGTTAGAATAGGTCTCTCAACCAACCATCGTGATCCCTCTTCCTAATGTCAATATGATGGATAATAATGCTCCTATTCTCTACCTATCATCATCCATGGGATCAATATATTTTGACTCTATTGACGTCTGTTATTGTGATTTTGGTCAACCTTCTTCAACGAAAACTTCAGTTTCACCATCGGTAGATGTCATATCTAGTAGTCATTTGTCTCATACCTTTGATGATGCATATGTGAACCTTGTCTCTCATGAAGATGCCTTTGATAGCTTCCCTTCATCATGTGGTCTCTCTTCCTCCAATCCTCCAATGTTTCATTCTAATGAAGACATCATGGAAGCCATGACCACCCCTGATTATCCTTGGGATGATATGCACCATTGTTCATACTTCCTTCCACAGTAAACCCACGACAAATATTTTGTGGATTCTAAAGACTTCATCCATGGTGAGGTCGATTGGTTCAATCACCCCTTAATTCAAACCTATGAATTCAAACCACATCCACCTTGTGGCCATTACATTTCCACTCAATGTTTCGATAAGGGGGCATCCATTTTTGGGAGTCCAGGGGAAGAAATTCTCCCCAACCCTCCTAGTGCATCTAGTAGTGTCAACTCGAGGACCATTATTCTTTCCCATCTATAAGAACCTCTAGAGTCTCATGCCACTTCATATCACTCTATGGATGATCCACTTGATCATTCCTGAATATTAAATCAACAACCTAGTCCCTTAGACATTGTTGTTGTTCAACCATTGTGTCGTCAATGTGAGCATCAATTCATTATATTCGAATCCACTCTTTGGTATAGTGATACCATGTATGAAAACCCAGAAATTTAGTCAATTTGACTCCTATATGGAGTTCCAAATGAGATTGGTAATCCACCATTTCCTTTCTCTAACTATATCTATCCATTCTTCCCACAAGAATAAATCCATTACCTAAACAAATGGCAAACTGCATCATCCAAATGTGTTTATATTCCACTACTCTAAATACATATGACATGCCCATAGCATGCTATAACCTTCCATACAAAATTGGTGGGTACATATGCCCCTATATCTCATGATCCTCTGCAGGATCTTTTGCTCATCTAGTCACATGCTCGAATCCCTTATTTTAACACTTGGACCACAATGATGATCCACAAACTCTCCTTTATGCCTCCTAAGAAGTAGCACTAGATGTATATCCCCTACCACCCCCAAGGGAGGAAATTCTGTCAAAAAGTATATGTCCTAGATAGTGATCTCAATCTTAAGCCCCTATACCACAAAGGCCTCCTGATCTGGATCCCAATAGCTCACAATCCTTGATAATATGGGCTCACCAATCATCACCAATCGGTTCTCCAATAACTTCAGCACCCCATACCGAGCGAGAACCCCTTTGACTATTTGGTTCCCCTGAATCTTAGCACAAATAGTTTCCAAATTCCATTCTCACCATGACACCTTTAGCTCTACCATATCTAAATCATACCACTGTGTTTTTTCATTTCAGAGTCAAAGGCATACATGTTTGTTTCAAAGCTTTAGCTCAATAAAGACCCCCCATCCTGATTTTCCCTTCAACCCATAACACATTATTTTCCCTCAAAATTGCGCTCAATGCATTTATTGGCCTAGTTTATGTGTTCTAGAATGGAGAATAGGGTCGAAAAACTCAACTTTTACTGTGAGGAAGAATAGGATTTTCCCCTAGTGAGTTGAAGCCCTAATCTGAAAATCTAAACCACCAAAATTAATGAGTAAGGTTAGGCCACCTACCTCCAAATTGCAGATCCTAATTCTGATGGTCGATTTTTCCAATACAATCTCCACAATATTTAAGGCCTTCTCCTCCTCTCAAAATTCTCCAACAACTCACTATGCAAATGAATTATATTTTGGGGTAAGAAGCCCTTTTATAGGAAAAACCCTAGTTTTTTCGTTGCCCATTTTGACCAAACTATAGCTTGGTTTGAAAAACCATCAGTACCATTGGAAATCTCTCATTAGGTTTTATAATGGGTCTCTCTTTTTTTTGGTAATTTGACACTTCACCTGGAAACCGTTTTTTCCATGAGGTTTCACTTTGCCACCAACTAAAACTGGCCTTCTTCATTTGAACTGCCTATACTTTGGTACCACTTTTCCTTTTCCCTTTTCAACTCATATGTCAATTTTTGTAATGCATAACCATAATGTACTCATGATTTTATGGTCCCCTCCAGGCCTCCCCATGTGGCAGCATCATTGAGTCACCCTTGTTCAGAGCATCTAAGATGAGTTACCCTTACATCTATGGAATCTATTTTGAGTCCCCTTGAGTCCAGTTACAGTGTTCCATACATATTTATGTTTCACTGATACCATCATGCTCATATTTTTCCTCCAGCTATAATGCTTCATCTTTGAAAATCCCCCATCTAAATAATTGTCCATCCCCTAATCAAGTCAGCCATTTCTAGGTCAACCATGCGCATAATGCTCTAAAAAAGGAATTCATCACTCTATCATTCATCTTGTTTCCTTCCATCATCATCCCTGGTGTCATTCCACCAGTCACTTTACTATGATACCTCATGCCTTTATTAAGGATTCCTCATTGCCTTAACTTTGGTTGGCCCTCTTATGTCGACTTCAACATATTTACTCAAAAAGTGTGGTGTAGAGGGTGATGTACCTTGGTCCCAACCTTAATATTTGTTCAATTCCTTGGCTCTAGCAAAGGGAATCATCATTTCCCTTTAACTTGGTTTTTCTCACGTGCTCAATGCCAGCTCATTATCACACGATTGAGAACCGTAAACTTGATGGTCCGATGATCCAAACGATTGTACAAGTGATTACTGGGTATGTGTGATATGATTCATTCCTCATGATGGGGTGGCTCTTTAGGTATCCCCCCACATGCTCGAATTTCCACAGATGTTGATCTAGCCTCAAATGTAGTTTCGTAGATTTGATGGGTTTAGTTTCAACCATATGCAATGCCCACAACATGCATGTCTCCTTGAGATGATCCATTCATATCTTCAAAGCCCTTTCCTGTTCAACAAGGCTTCTTCTTCTTTTTTTCCCCTCACTATGCCAGCTTAAGGGGCATTATGTCTCTTGTACTTAATTGTTATTGTATTTAATCCTGGCCTATGTATTTCCGAACACATTATATATATGGGATTCATTGTATTATTTTCCAGTCCATTGATGTCAGCAGATCATGTATTATGTACTCTATAGCTCAGTCCCACATTTTTGGGATAACCATTATTCTTTGTACTGACTTATCTCGGTGGGTATAGGTATGCCTCCCCTGCCTCATTTCAAATCATGTACTCCAAAATAAAATCAAACTTATATCAATTTAGTAGGTCCTACCCCTCCATTCTATTGTCCTTCCTTACATTGCTTCAGTTCTATCTATCTCTCTCTCTAAATCCCCTTTGGTGTCTCATGGAAGTGTAACCTACAACGTATTTCGGTCATATGATTTCCTCCTGACACTCATACGTTGGGGGGCAATCTGTTATCACTAAAAAATGATCACCTAGCCATTTCTAACTAGGTGGATCGAAATACACCATTTCAGATTAATTTTACCATTGTAAAATCACTTTCACCATGGGAAATAATTTAGTAAACCATTTTTATTAAATTATTTCTGATTAAAATTTAAAAACCCCGTGAGAATGATTGAATAAATCATTATTTATTTAATTTTCTCTAGGAATAATTATTAATTCATTATTTGATAATTATTCTTGGTCACATTTGACTAAATCACCTAGGAATAATTAAATAAATCACTATTTATTTATTATTTCTTAATTCTATTATTGAAAAAAAAAAAATCACTATTTAATAATTATTTTAATTTCAAACCATTCTTAATCCTTGCAAAATAGTTAATAAATCATTTTATTTTTAATTATTTCTAAATAAAGATATTTGACCATTTTGAATATCTTTTCCCTCTCCAAAAAAATATAATAAAGTATTCCTAATGGTTAGATCTTGATTTGGTCAATATTATTTTATTATTTTCCATTTTCAAGATCAACCCAATACTTTGGTATAAATAAGAGGGTTTTCCATTCATTCTTCATTGTGATCATTATTATCATCACCATTATTGTCTTCTTGCATTTGAGCTCCCACTAGAGTCCTACATATTGTTTTGGGATTTTGAAATATTGAGAGATAAAATCGATCACTGAAGCATCAAGGATATCAAAGGACCCGTCCCACAAAGGGGGATTTGCAGGCCCTTTTGTAAATATCCTTCACCAGGTGTTATCAATAAACATTATTATTCATTTAAAAGTCTTTCCATATTGGGTTATTACATTGGATTTCTATTGTTGTTTTCTATTTTGGATCGCATATATCATTTTATTGCATGTTTTTCTCATTTTATTATTGCAGATCGGAAATGTAAGCAACCGCTAATTGTTGTCATAGTCACTTGTCACTAGTGACTTAAGTGAGATGTTTTTTATACATCTTCCAAGAAATTTCATACTAATAAACATGGTGTTGATATCATTCATGATAGATATAAGACATATGCATTAGCTTAACACCCAAAAATAACCAAACACCACATTTGCCTAGAAAATGCCAAAGTTATAATCTCTATTGATCATTATTCCAAAAGAAAAATTAGGAAGGCCTTGGAGATAGAGAAAAATCCTAACAACTGTAATTGTGAAGATGGGTGGAAAGTTAGTAATACTTGGTCCCCCATTATTAACTTCATTATCACTAATAAAATTTAATTTATTTCAATTAGCTATATTATTTCTAATCTAATTTCATTACTTTAATTAAATGAATATCACATTAATTTTATTGACACATTATTAAACTATTCTAATTATATCATTCTAATTTTCATTAAACTATTTCACATTATTTAAATTATTATTTTTTCAATTACACTCTTTTACTTACATTAATTTACATTATCAGAATTATTATTTTATTACAATATTTTAATCATTATATAATCTTATTCTTCATAATGATTAGAATTGATCATTATAATGATTATTTTTATGATTATTATAATTATCTATTATAATCATTATAATGAATAATATTATAATCATTTGTATATTTACTAATAATCATTATAATGATTAATTATTATAATCATCATAATAATTAGCTATTCTAATCATTAAATAATTAATATTATAATCATTTGTATAATTAATATTAAAATATTCAACTATTATTATTCTGTTTATATTTCTATTTCATTCTTTTAATTATTGTCTAATTTGTTTCACATCTTTGATTATCTTCTTTTTAATTATTATCACATTAATTATTATTACATTTTCTAATTTCCAAAATAATTATTTTTTTATATACCTCTCATTTAAACTGACATAACACCTTTAACATTATGAATTAATTACTGTTTATTTACATATTTGATCAACTAAATTAACCTAAGATTCTTTCGTGAATCTCCTGAATATGGGTTGTGATACTTAGCCTGAAATGTCGATTAAAACATTTTCATACAATTTACTCCGAAATTTATTCATGTCTTAAGTGTTATTGATAATACACTAATGATTTTATTTCATTGAATACTAAACATAATTTACTTTGGTTTACAGGTGCAAATGGTTCTTCTACACTTTCTATTGGACACAAGGTAAATCTTATGCAAGATGGAGTGAAAGTGGGTAAGGGCTCAATATTCAATACAGAGCTTGGGCACAAAGTGCATGGAAAGATGATAGAGAAAGGATGCATAGTGGTTAGGATTGAGAAGGTGTTAAAACATGATACTCCTCTACCACATCCATTAGGCTTTGAGCATACACTAGGGGGTGCGTTGGAATCTTTTGAGATTTGGCCAGAATTAGATTTGGAACCTCACTATCATGATCATGTCATAAATATCCACTAGGATAGGGTTACCTTCATGTGTGCAAAGTTTTCTCTTACACATGAATGTAAAGTAAAAAGCATGTCCATTGCCAAAGGAATGATAGTTGGTGTCCATAAGGATGATATGGTTCAGGGTGAAATACTAGGTGAAACAGAATTTGGTTTTTACGGAAGAGATAGATAACAATTACCAAATGTGTAAGATCGGGGATAACTACATGCATTCCTTGTTTAGATAGAAAATAAATAAGTTAATCGACAACAAAGGTGAGACTTTAATGGTCAAGAAAAATTTCAAGGAGTCACCCACAAAAATGGAAATATGGGATGTTATAGATGACACAAGACTTCCTTTAAATAGATGGGATGGGTATACTTATAATGAAGAAGATCTAAAATCAACTGATTTGCATGTAACAAATTCATATAAAAGGGTTAAATGAGTTGTGGATACCAAAATAATTGTGGAATGCCAATCAAAAATAGATGAAGAGAATGAAATTCAACTTTTGGTAGCAACTAAGTGTTGCAAGAAAGATTGTCTTTAGCATGTAGATATGAATGCAAATGGTATCAAGGAATTTGTATTGATATCACTCTCTCAAATAAATTCATGCCATAGATCCATGGTCATGGCTTACCGCAGATTGTTAAAAAAGTAAAGGAAATGATATTTAATGGAAATATTATTTGTAAGAAAACATGGTACGACATGCATAATATTCCTCAAAGCACCATCTATAACCACCATTTTTGTTTTGAATGTTGAAATATTAAATCCGTTCATTAGAGAAATTTTGAGGTCTAAAATGGGCCTACTACGGAATATTATAAAATAATATCGGAAACAATAAAATAATATTAGATTGCATCCTTAAATTTTAAAGGGAAAAAAGAAAAAGCTCCTTTTTCAACTCGTAATTTCAACTTATCTCCTCATAATTTTACTCAGATTTCAAGAAGGATCACTTCTTTGATGTATAATTTAATTAGTTATCTAAGGAGTACCATGTTCCATACTTTCTATGGACCCTACTACACGAAAAAATGCTAAATGCATAAAAAACATGATTGCAATCATGTTTTTCAAGTATTTCTATTTTTTCGTGTAATGGAGTCCATTGAAAGTATGAAACATGGGTACTCCTTGGATGCAGAATTAAATTATGCATCCAATGAGTATCCCCACTCGAAATTTGAGTAAAACTGTAGAGAGAAAAGTTGAAACTATGAGTTCAAAAACTAGTTTTGTTTTTAGTCTTTTTACATTTTTACTCCAAAAATGGTGAATCATCCCCCATGGTTGACATCATCATCTTGAATCCTATTGATTCTTATAAAGTTAAATTTTGTTCTAAATTTTTATTTTGAGGCCATTTTCCAACCTCGAAATTTTTCTAATGCAGGTAACACCAACACATGCAAAGAATGTGCACACACCGTGGCAGCTAGAGAAATATCGTAGAGCATTGTAATGGATAATTCTGATTTTTCACCAAATGAAACACGTCAAGTTGAAGAAGATGGAACATATGCTTCTTTAATATTTTTTTCCTTTGATTTACACACAAGCTTCTTTGTTGAAACAGATAAATGATGCTCTTCAAAAGCTCAAGTATCCATAAATAATATCACAACCATCAATGAACAAGATGTGGAATACTCATTTTCATGATGTGGCATTTTCAAAGAACACCAACTTTAGTAAATGTAGTGAATTTATTGTGTTGAAAACATAAATGAAGTCAACAACAACAAAAGATTTTGAGGAAAAGGCACGAGGTAGATTGAAGAAGCATAACAAGATAGCTATGTGTGGCAAATATTGCTACTATGCACATAGACTAATGTCAAATAAATTTCCAAAGGAGTATTTAAGCATTATAAATGATAAAATGGAGAAAAACAAAAAATTCAATCCCAAGGTTGCGCGTGAAACTAGAATCTATTGCAGGAACAAACTTAGGTTTATCATTGATAGGTATGTTAATGCATGAGCATAAGACATGATGTTTTGGTAATTTATCCCTACCATTTACATATGGGATCACAATTTGCTATTACATCCCTTGAAAAGTATTTGACGGACCAGAAAGACCCACACCTTGATATCTATGGTGATCTACTTTATAATATTGGAAGTTTGAGAAACCTCCTTTCAAATACATTACTTGACACTTGTATTTACTCAAAATGTACAGTGTATAAGGACGATTTTATGCCTCGCAGAAGATCCAAAAATCAAAATGTTGATTTTAAACCTCTTCCTCCACATTTGTTGTTACAGTTGGACAATGCAAAAAGTGATAATAAGAATCGCTACCTTTTCATGTTCCTATTACTTTTAACTTCTCTTGGTGTCTTCAACACTATTGAGGTTTCATTATTGCTCATGGAACACAACCATGAAGACATAGATGGAACGTATGGAAGAATGTATTCTAAGCTGAAGAGTATAGATTTATATTCTTTACTTGAAATGATGGATACATATCACAATATTGAAGAAAAGCTAGTGTTTCCACCAAAAATTATTAACAAATTGTACGACATCAAAAATTTCATTAAAGGATACATTAAGGAGGGGAAATTGCACTAGTTAAACATCTTAATATCATAATACTTCCAATTTGTTGCACCCAATTATGTTCCAACACTAAGATACAAACAATTCATCAGAGATATTGAGTGGTCAAAACCAGTTGAGTTGTGGAATATAGATGCCGGAAGTCGACCCAAATTTCAAAGGGATTTTTTCTTTCTTACGTCCCAAAGAGAATGATGTATACTTAAAATAACTAAAGGAAGGAATAACATCATATATAAAAATATGGATGGACACTATCGGCAATGAGGATTCTCCAATTGTTACAGAGGAATGGATAAATAGAGTAGATTATTGGGAAAGGGTTCTTGATCAATTAGATGGAATCTACAATGATCATGTAATATTATACAAAAGTGATTCATCTTATGAATATTTTTGGTCCAAGACAAGAAAAATTATGTATGATGACCATAATCAAGTACATGATCTCTCAAGTATTTTGGATGCAGATTTTGATAATGTGACAGATGAACCATTATATGTTGGACCAAAGCCAACATTAAATCCTATGATTGATGTTGAGAAATGAAATATGTTACTAGTTACATCGGGAAATAAGGATGAAGGAGAGATGATTTGGATGGAAAAATCCACCTTAGATATCTTCAAGGATAATGACAGTAGCACTCTTCATGTAAATATTGATTGGTGGAATCCTATTTCAAGGAAATACAATGGAAAAAATTTAGAACAATATTGTGTACAAAATCTAGATGACATTTAACTTGGCTCTATTCTAATGAGTAACATAGATTCAACATGGATGCCAAAGAAATAACATTACCAAAATAGAAAGATAAATAAATGTGGTGTGGAAGCTCTTCCTAATATACTTGAGAGAATATAATGATATTGGGTGGAGATGATGCATGAATGTAATTTTTTATTTTAAAGGATCTATTAATATACTTCAAAACAATTTTCAATGTTTGTTGTATATCAAATATTCTATCCATACTATTTTTTTAGGAGTTTTATATTATTTAGAACATATATGCACAACTTGGTTCATCTTCAATGTAATCATGTGATGATCCTTTATGTGAAATACATGATACTTTCATTCAATCTTTAAGTTCAAATACTTTTTTAACCAACATAAATTATTGATAGAGGTGGATATTGGTGCCCACCAATCTATTCCACTTGGACCCCTACCATTATTTCTTTCAGTTTTTTTCAGTTTTCTTATTTGTAGCACAATTTACTATTTTTGGCAGTTTTTCGTGTCCTGGACTTCTGGAGCCATTTTGAGGCCCTAATCGACATTTTTTGGGAAAACAGGGAGTGTCCTTAGATAGATATTTCGAACTAGGTATTGCGTGCATCAAACGAAGGTTGTATGCCAAAGCTACGACCACGGGAAGTTGATGTACCACTTTACCCAAATGGGGCCCATAGTTTGGTGCTTCATCTCCTAAGGTTAAGATTTTGGATGTTTAGGATTTTCCATTGTTTCTCAATAATAAATAGGCCTTGGAGCCTCTTTGTAACATAGTTTAGAGGCATGTAGTGCCACATCTCTTCTCAGAGATAAGCTACCATTGCCTGAGATAGTCTTATTTCCATTCTATTTGTAAGCATATTTCAATATTTGATATCAATGAAATGGAGTTTTATTTCTACTGCATATTTGTATTTATGGTTATATCTATAATTTGTTGCGTTCTTGTTTAAATCTGGATCAGTTGTATCAGAGTGGTCTGCTCTTTCTCTGTTTTTCTTTGCATGTCCCCAATGAGGTCGGGATATAAGGAGTTAGGGCTTGAACAAGTCGAACCTTTGCACGACCAGCCTCACAAATCCCTATGGCCTCCCATGTCGAATGAAAAGAAAGAAGAGGGGGTAGGAGATCCTATCAAAATCTTGCTTGAAGAAGCCCTCAAGTGATAAAGGAGCGTGATGATGGACAACTTTTTCCAAATCCTTCAGCAGCTACCCAAGGGTGACGCATCTACTTCTGGAAGCTACTCTATTATGAAACCAGCTCAAGAAAAAGATAGAAAAGATAGATCAACGCCTTAAAATTCAGCCTCTTCGAGGGGGAAACCTCCTTTACATTACATAAATGAAC
>APFE031018894.1:112682-138611 GCA_000404065.3 Pinus taeda
TGTAACTTTTGAATAAGTGTCCAAACTTCTTCATCATTCTTCCATTCCTCCCTTGCTTCGTTTATCCAATCTGGTTGGATAATAGAAATGGCGGACAACAATGCTTCCACATCCTCATCCTTTCTTGAGAGTGCATCTGCCACCACATTTTGCTTCCCTTTTTTGTAGATGATTTCAAAGTCATAACCCAACATCTTTGTGACCCACTTTTGTTGCTCTTCAGGGGATAATCTTTGTTCTAAAAAGTATTTAAGGCTATCATGATCCGTTTTTACCTTGAAGTGTCTTCCCATTAGGTAGGGTCGCCATTTCTTAAGTGCATGGAGTATTGCCCACATTTCCTTCTCATAAATAGCTTTGTGTAAAAACTTTCCCTTGATTGGATGACTTTCAAAAGCAATGGGTCTTTCATCTTGCATTAAAACAGCACCAATTCCATTTCTTGAAGCATCACATTCCACAATAAAGGTTTTTGTGAAGTCTGGTGTAGCTAAGACAAGTGCTTGCCACATTGCCTCTTTAAGATGTTTGAAGGCCTTTGCTGCTTCTAGAGTCCATGAGAATGCATCTTTCTTCAATAGTGTTGTTAGAGGTGCTGCTATTCTCCCATAATTCTTGACAAACTTGCAATAATACCCTGTCAACCCGAGAAATCCTCGTAGATGCTTTATGGATGTGGGGGATTTTCCATTCCTTAATGGCTTTAATTTTGCTAGGGTCTACCTTAACTCCTTCATGAGATACAATATGACCCAGATATTCCACCTCTTGTACTCCAAAGAAACATTTGGATCTTTTTTGCATATAATTGTTTCTCCTCCAATAGTTGTAGCACCCTGTCAACATGTTCAACATGATCCTTCCAAGACTTGTTGTAGATTAGTATATCATCAAAAAATACTAACACAAATTTTCTAAGGAATGGTTTGAAAATTGAATTCATCAAACCTTGAAATGTTGAAGGTGCATTGGTAAGGCCAAAAGGCATGACCAAAAATTCATAATGACCCTCATGAGTTCTAAATGTTGTTTTCAGAATGTCTTCAGTCTTCATTCTGATATGATGATATCCTAAACGAAGATCCAACTTGGTGAAGTAAATTGATCCATGCAATTCATCCAGTAATTCAACAATGACAGGAATGGGAAACTTATCTTTAACAGTGAGCTTGCTAAGATCCCTATAATTCGGACACATGCACCATGATCCATCCTTCTTGTGCACCAATACTACTGGAGCAGAGAAATAACTTTGACTCGGTTGAATTATACCAGCCTCTAGCATTTCTGCAACTAGGGATAGCTGTATGGCCTGATGTTTGGAGGAACACTTCCTGGAATCATATGAATAGCATGATCATGATCGCAAATAGGTGGGAGACATTTGGGGATCTCAAATACCTTGGAATGATTGTCCAAGACTTTTTGGAGATCTGAAGAAATAGATGATTCCAATGTGGAAACATCTAGGGAACATAATTGTGCAATTACACCTTTTTGTTCCTTTTTTAGAAGCTTTGTCATACCGTTACAGCTGATTATCTTTCGCGGTTTCCCTACAATACCCCTTAATTCAACTTCCTTTCCTTCCACAGAAAATTTCATGAAAAGTTCTTGAAAATTAAAAGCTATTATACCCAAGGGTTGTAGCCATTGGACTCCTAATAAAACATTAGCACCTCCCATTGGAAAGGAAAGCACTGGGCTAGTCAATACATATTCTCCAATGGATAGCTTGATATTATGGCACTTTCCAGAGCAATTTATTGTTCCTACATTTGCAACCATCACTTGACACTCTGCTGCTGGATATAAGAAGTAATTCAATTCTTTTGCTACCTTACAATGAATAAAATTGTGGATACTTCCTGAATCAATCAACACTATCACCTTTTTCTTCTTGATTTTTCCTTCTATGTTGATGGTTTGAGGAGTGGTAATTCCCGCCAATGCATTACAAGATATGGTCAGATTCATTTGTTCTTCATCTAGGGTTTGTTTCTGGAGTATATCCTCTTCTTTTGACCTTTCTTGCTCCTTTTCTTCTTCCTCTCCACAATCTATGTAGAATAATTTCTTCTCATTGCACTTATGACCTTTAGAGTATTTGCTATCACAACTCTGACAAAGCCCTTTTGCTCTTTTTTCTTCCAATTGTTGTGGTGTCAACCTTATAGGTTGTGGAAGACTAGGGGCAACAACACTTCCGTCTTTATAGTTGTGAGTGGTATGCCTCCTGGTTGCCATAATTTTGCTTTCCATTTTTCTTGCTAACCTGAATGCCTTCTCTAATGAATCAGGTTCCCAAAGGCGAACATCATGTTGGATTTATCCTTCAAAGTCCCTATGAACACATCAATCCTATGCTCCTCTGGAATATTTTTTACCCTTATGTTCAATTTTTTGGAACTTTCCTCATTATGCTCCATTATTGAACCCATTTGTTTGAGACTTATCAATTGGCTAAAAAAAGTGTTGCTTTTTGTATCCTCATAATGTGCTATCAATTCTTCCGTAAAAATTGCCCAAGTGATAAATTGTTTACGAGAGCAAGCCATTGATACCATACAAACTGATTTGGTTCCAAATATAAAGTTTCCATACGTACCTTTTGTGTGTTTTGCACATTATTGAGATCGAAAAATTGCTCCATCTGTAATATCCATGTTGCGGGATCCTTGCCATCAAACTTCCTCATATCGATTTTTGGAATATGGTGGGTCTTCAATCCAACATTAGAGTCTATGGAATCATGATTAACATTTCTTTTATTCTCATCATGAGTTTCTTTTACTACCCTTTCACCCTTAGTGACCCTTTCTTGTAGAAACTTATTCATATTTATCTTCAATTTTTCCATGTCTGTCTTCAAATCTATCTTCAAATCATCCATCTTAGATTCTGTTCCTTTTTGTGCAAGTGACACTTGTTGCACTTGGTCTCGTAATTTTGATATATCATGTTGCAGTTCTTCCTCTTCTTCATGAGTCATGCTAGAGCTTTCAGGTCACCTACTCGGTGTTTCCATTTTCTTTCTTCGAGGCATCAATTACTGATAATAATTCTTCACTATGCCCTTTGAATTCCTTCAAAATAATTTTTCAAACCAAGCTTAAGCAAGCATTTAAAAAATATACACACCTTTTTTTCCTTTGTAGGATCTCGATATTGTCTCTGATGTATCTATATAACTTCAGATCATCCAGTTCTGAAATTGCGACCTGTAGTAGCCCTCTGTGTTCTCTTTCCAATGCCACCAGTCTGACCCGAATTGGATTCTCCAATGAAGAGTTATGCCAAATCTCCCACAGTGACCTGATTATAGACTAATTCAGTAGAGCGACCTTGTACGACGTTCCACGAGTCACTATTTCGACCTCTGGCTCTGAAAAATATATAGAAGAAACTAAAGTCTGTCTTCTTTCTGCACCTTTTTACGATTTTTCAATCCAATGCTCAGAGAAAACGTTATGACAATTTCCCCCTGGTCACCTGTTTGGAATGTAATTAAGGAGTCTGCAAAAAGACCAACTTCCTCAGATCATATCTCCGAAATTATAGCGCAAAACGCTCTGAAACTCGAACCCGAGATGTAGCGCAATGTCGTCTCAAATGGATTTTTTTTTCAACTTCTGAAACGTTGCAGAAAACAAGTTATAGCGAAAATACCACGATGACCTGTTTGGAGCAGCGAAACCCTAGAATCCAAAGCTCTAATACCAAATGTTATGAAACTAGCTCAAGAAAAGATAGAAAAGATAGATCAACACTTAGAATTCAGCCTCTTCGAGGGGGAAACCTCCTTTACATTACATAAATGAACAATTCTTGGATGGTACAAATGAAAAGACCTCCTTTCTATATATAGGAGTCTAAGGGGTCATAAGATAAGAGAGCCTACATAACAATAATAATATGTAAGGGCACAATAATAACAATAGTGGGCTTCTATGGGGCACAATAGTAACAATATGGGCACAATAGGGGCACAACAATATTAATAAGGGGTACAACTACAATAGTAATGGGGTAATCACTAGTATTATGGGGACCCAACAAGCAAGCTTGAGCAGTGCAAGGTTATCCAACACTCTTTTAGCTTCGTTTAGGAAGCGACAACGGTGGATGGCATGATCACCTTCACATAGTCTACAAGGAAATTTAGATCTTCCTTTCTCTCCATTGACTTAGTTTTTAGTAGTTGACGGTGTACTTTCAACATGATCATCAGAGGTTGAGGACACCAGATCAAAAAAAGATATATATGCTTCACTATGCCCTTTGAATCACTTCAAATTGATTTTTCAAACAAAAGTTACGCAAAATTTTAAAAAAAAAAAATACACACCATTTTCTTGCTTTTTAGGAGCTCCATATTGAAACTGATGTATCTCTATAATTTCAGCTCTCGAAAGTCCGAAATGAAATTTCCAGTGAAGCCACCGTAGGCGTACCTGACCTGCAACAACAAAGATGCAAGTGATTAAAACAGATAAAAAATAGTGTGTAAGAGAAAATACAAAAAACTTAACAAAATTGCACAAAAGAGAAAAGGTTTCACTTGTGGGCAGAAAGATGTGTCACAGCCACCCAAAACACATGCGTACCTCTTCGGTGGCTACCATTTTTTGATAGTGGCTCACAAGTAAACTTGATTTCTGAAGCAATTGTAAAGAAGTTGGGATTACTAACCACATCTCACAAGAAGCCATATCCATTAGGTTGGGTATGTGATAAAGCAAAAATATTCTCGCCATCCAAGTGTTCTTCGAGTATGCCCTACTAGGACTATTCTCATCTTGGGTTCCTAGCCCTCAAGAATATCGATCCTCTTGCCCACTCTTGTCTTGGATGCCCTACCACATCCTCAAAGAGTGTTGGTTGCTAGATGATTACACAATCCTCCATTCTTTCTTCCAAATTGAGACAAGAATGTATTGCCTAACTCTCCCTCTTAAGCAGGGACGAGTTCCAAGTTTCTCTTCACTCAGAAACTTGCTCAAGTTCCTTTACTCATAGGAACCTCATGAGGGCCATTATGAATTTTTGGTCATGCCTTTTGGCCTTATATGCACCTTCTACATTTCAAGGTTTTATGAATTCCATTTTCAAACCCTTCCTTAGAAAATTTGTGTTAGTATTTTTTGATGATATACTAATCTACAGCAAGTCTTGGAAGGATCATGTCCAACATGTTGACATGGGTGCTCAAACTATTGGAGGAGAAACAATTATATGCAAAAATCTCCAAATGTTTCTTTGGAGTAAAAGAGGTGGAATATCTGGGTCATATTGTATCTCATGAAGGTGTTAAAGTAGATGCTAGCAAAATTAAAACCATTAAGGAATGGAAAATCCCCACATCCATAAAGCATCTATGAGGATTTCTCAGGTTGACATGGTATTACCGCAAGTTTGTTGATAATTATGGGAGAATAGCCTTGTATTATTTCTCTCTCTGCTAAACTATTGAAGATTATAGAATAATTGATCAGAGGGGTTTCCCCACATTGGGGTTTGTCCCTGGCTAGCTACCACATCTGGTGTCTCTTGTCTTGGCTTGCTTTCTGTCGATCTATTAATGTTCTATCAGCATTTTACTTTATGTTAATGTGATTGGCAAACATTGGCTAATAAGAAGAAACTGAAGCAAACTACTCCAAGATACATTGTCAACATACTGTGTGAGATTGACGGAGCCACCAATGGTCTCGGAAATCAGAATATTTTGTAGAGGCTTCCATAAACCTTTGAATAAAGATGGGCGAGCTAAATTATTGGAGCCTTCTGTATCAATAAATGCATCTACATTTATCCAATCTCCTTTGATTTGAACTTCAACAGGAATGTAGAGGAGATTGTTAGTCTTGACAACCCCTCATTCAGCGTCCAAATTCAAAGAAGTCATGGAAGAATATTGTAAGGTCTCGGGCAGTGTTCTAAACATCGTGAAATGCCACGTCTACAGCTAGAACATTCCTGCCTCAACTGCAAGTGCCATTGCTTGCTTCCTGGGTTTTGCAATCTCAATCTCTTAGTCCTCTTTCAAATATCTGGTACTGCCCATATTCCATTTGAGGGCGTTGAGTAAAGACTGGCTGTCATAGTTAGAAAAATTTAAATAAAAAATGCACGCTTGGGGGTCCTCCTGGTTAAATATAGCTAGGAAATCAGTGCTCATAAAAGCAGTGCTCAGAAGCCTTCCTTTATTTAAATTGTCGGTTCTATTGGAACTTGTAGGAATCATAAAAAAGATGGAAGATTTAATCAGAACTTTTTTCTGGAAAGGAGGCAAAAAAGTGAGAAAAGAATTCCTCTTGTAAATTGGGAGGACAATGCGTGGTTGGGTTGGAAGAAGCTCGCAGTTCCATCCAATCTACGCCCTGACCTGAATACACTAATCACGCATTTGCATGGGCTCGCTCCATCTCAAGCAAACAAGCATGACATGAGACACTGGGGAACAAGCCAAACAGGTTACTCAGTAGCCCAGGGGTACATCAAATGCCTCGAGAGGCCCCACGTGCCTCCCAACCCTGCTCCCTAGATTGGCATTTGGAGAAGTCCTTCAATCCCCAAGGTAGATCACTTCCACTGGCTCCTCTGCCACCAGAAAATTTTGACTGAAGATAGGCTTCAGAAAAGAGGCTTCTACAAGCCGTCTAGATGCTCTCTTTGTAAGGAAAATTCAGAATCTGCTCTCCACATCATGATTGAATGCAAATTCGCAACCTCTATATGGCAGGAGCTTCTTATCTCGTGGAATCATAAATTCACCTTCCCAACATCAGTCCCGAAATTATTTGCAAGCTGGATGGCCAAATACCCAGGCTATTCTCCAAAAAATAAAACAGTCAGGTCAGTATGGAGTGCTTTACCAAAGTTCATCAGCTGACAAGTATGGCTGGAAAGGAACCAAAGGATTTTCCGAAATAAGGAACAAGACTTTAGATTAGGGGATAACGCAGCAAAATGTCAGCTAGTTGAGTGGCTGGAAGATAAAGGGGACGACACAAATTTAAGCCAGCAGGACATAGAGTTGGGAACTGCTCTCAACTTCAAATTTCCAAAAGCAAACAGCTCTCCTTCTCCCTGAAAAGATTGGCAAAGCAGAAAAAATGAAAACGAATTCCAAATCTGGATGTCCAAACAAACTCTTCCATCTCTTTTCTTCGATGGGGTTGCTAAAGGGAACTCAGGTACTACGGGAGCCAGAGGTATTATCATAAATCCAGATGGAACAGTTGTGCATAGATTCACTTGGGGATTAGGCCACTCCACGAGCATACAAGCTGAAGCGATGGCCCTCTTCCAAGAAACCAAATTCCTCAAAGAACCGGGCTACAAGGAGGCAAATGTCTTCCAGGACTCCCAGGTGATCATCCAAGCTTTAGTGAACAATTCCAACTCAGCGGACCTACAACTTGCAAGGATAATTTTAAGGATCAAAGGTATGACAAAGTCCATGAAGCTGAAGTACTTCCATGTTTTGAGAACGAACAACAAAGAAGTAGACAATGAGGCAAACAAGGTAGCTCAGTTAGACATCGGTTCCCTTCTCAGAGACAATGAAATTCTTTGGGATCCAATTCCCTAAAGTGTAATGTTTTTTTTCTCCTTCTACATCATTTTGTTTGTACCTTCCACCTCGGGAAATTAGCAGCAAAAGTACACTATGTTAAATGTAAAAAGAAGTTAATGTTAAGAGTAGGTGGCATAGTTCGCTGGTTGAAAAGTCACGCAGAAATCTACCCCTTCTTTTGTAACCGAATTTGTGGCTCTTGGCCGCCTAGTTAATGAAATCCCATAACTGTTTCTGTAAAAAAAAAAAAACATTTGCTTCCAAAAACTTTGAAGTATTTTAGAGTAGTCTTACCATACCAAAGTTCATGTGGAGTTTGAGTGTTGTTTACCCGAACATTTTCTTTGTTGAGAATAGTGACGGTAACAAATGCAGCTTCACCCTAGAAGGTTGCAGGAGTTCCAGACTCATCTAGCATAGCACAAGCCATTTGTTGAACAGTTATGGTCATCCTTTCTACCACTACATTTTGTTGAGGGGTCCTTACAGTGGAGAATTTCCTCTTTATTCCATGTTCTTCACAAATTTCAAAGAATTCATCCGAGGTAAGTTCCCCTCCTCGATCAAATATGAGACATTTGATTTTGCAATCTGATTCATTTTCAACCAGGGCTTTGAAGGCTTTGAATTTTTCAAATTCTTCATCTTTATGCTTTAGAAGCCCTATCCAACACATTCTAGAAAAATCATCAATGAACAATATAAAGTATTCCTCTCCACGAGGTGACTTTTTCCTTGATGGACCACATAAATCAGTATGAACAAGTTCAAGAGGCTTACTCGTTGATATTTCCTTTTCAGGGAATTGCGACTTGGTTTTCTTACCAAATTGACATGATTTGCATATTGTATTTTCTGGAATGTTGATATCAGGGAGATCACGAACAGCCTAGAATTTGCTTTCTTTTCTTATTTGAGAGAAGCTTAGATGCCCCAATCTTCTATGCCATAGCCAGTGTTCATCATTTTTGCTTAGATAACACTGTTGTTGTCCTCCCTTGAGTATATATAAGCTGTTTGGAGTTCTTATACCTTTGATCACAGTTTCTACTGCATCAACCTCATGAACAACACATCCATTTGATCGAAATACTAGTTCATTTCCTTGATCACACATTTTACTGACACTCAACAGGTTATGCTTTAGACCATCAACATACATAACATTCCCAGCTTTAACTTTTTCTTTTAAAAGAATAGAGCCTTTACCTTTTATGACAGTAGAAGTGTCATTTCCAAATGAGACCTTCTTTTTCTTTTCTAAGGCATTATATGACTAAAGTTTTTCTTTATCACCTGTCATGTGTTTCGAGCATCCACTGTCGACGTACCACTGATTTTCTTGTCCTTCTGCATATAGGGCTATACCACATCTTTCTATTTGTGGTTCTTTCTTTCTCCATATTTTGGGATTTAATGCAGTTTTCTCCTTCTGCGATGTTTGCCAAAATTTACTCCTGCATTCATATTCTTTGCAACCAAAGTTGTTGCTGATAGGGCATTCTATTTCATTTTCAAGAAGACAAAAGTCATTGTAGGTCCATTTCATGATCCCCATCACATTCCTTTGATTTCTTTCTTCTCTAGTCATGATGGTCATGTAAGAAACACATTGAGCAGTTTTGTGTCCAAAGTTATGACATGAAAATCATTAGCCATTAAAGAAGTTCATGTGATCATCGAATCTACTCACCTGGTGATTGTAGTTGTGATTGATATTCATTCTTGAAGCATATTGAGTATGATTTACCTGAGGTTTGTAGCTTTTGTTCATCCTTGAAGTAAATTGAGCTTAATTTACCTGGTGATCTACTTTATGCCTTTGTTTTCAATTGTCAAACTGTTTATTGCTCTTTGTTGCATCAAGATAGATTTTAGTGGAGGTTGACGGCTTCTGTGCTTGGGATGCTTATTCGGTATATCCAAGACCTGTCTTTATCAGAGGAGAACGCTACACTTTGATAATTTCATTTAAGGTTTCTGATCCTTTATTAAATCTAAGATTAAGAGCTTTTGTTTTCTCAATATCCTTTCTTAGACCCACAATTTCACATTCTAGTTTTTCATTATGTTTTTCTCTTTCAGCAAGTTGGAATGTCAGAGTATCCATAATCATATTCTTTTCTTCTAGATAGACTTTGAGTTTAGATATTTCTTCATAAAGGTCATCTTGATCTAAAGCATCCAAGAAATCATCATCTTCAAAAGCCATTAAAAGTCTATAGTCATTACTATTTTCATCTTCATCACTATTTGATAAACCATTACTATCTTCATGGGTATAATAGCTCTTATTACTTACACTTTGTTTTCTATTCCATTTTGTTGATTCCTTACCTTTATCAAGCTTATCTTTATGAGGACATTTGGCATCATAATGACTGACTCTTCCACAAGAGAAACATTTGAAAGGTAGTTTACCTCTAAATCTCCCGGAACCCCATTAAAGGTTCTTGACCTAGTTTACTTCTTCTTCTCCTTCTGAAATATGTCCTGATTCATGGAATTCTTCTCTTCGTGAAGCTTTGAATGTGACTTCTCTCATATCTAATAGACCTCCTTTTCTCATTTCGAAAGCAGTTAAGATTTTGTGCAGTTGTGTCATAGTAATAGCCTAAAAATCCTACTTTTCTTCTATGGCAGATACTTTTGATTCAAACTTAGTAGACAAGGATCTTAAAACCTTTTCAACTAAAATAACTTATTTTATCTCTTCACCCAAGTTCTTCATGCAATTAACAATCTCATCTATGCGTAAGAAGTAACTAGCGATACTTTCATCATTGTGCATTTTGAGAGTTTCATATTGAATTTTGAGAGATTGCAGTTTTGCACGTTTTACCTGATTATTCCTTCATAGCTTAGAATGATCTTGTCCCATATTTTTTTGGCTGTTTTGAGATGCATAGCTTTAACAAATTCCGATTGTGACAGACCCCCTAATAATGTATTGACAGCCTTGGCATTGGTTTCATATTGCTTCTTACCTGTCGTATCTGTAGGAATTGTTGATGGAAATGTATATCCTCCTTCCACGATTTCCCAAACATCTGTTCGAAGAGATTGAAGATAGGTTGTAGTCCTTACCTTCCAATAAACGAAGTTGCTCCCATCAAATATTGGTGGTCTAATGGATCCCTCTCTTTCGTAGTTACTCATGATGATAGATCTTCCTTCAAGCGATCAAGCTTCTTCTGAAGGACCTGCTCTGATCCCAATTATTGGAAATAATTACTTGGGGGGGGGGGGTGAATCAGTATTAGCAAGTCAATAATATTTTATTTCCATAATCAGATTCATATACGCTACTTCAGTTAATGGAACTTGCATGTATACACAACTATATTTAAGGCAACTAGCGTATATCCTGCAAACTTATGATTCAGTTAATTTATCATATGTTGATCTTTACTCAGTGCATCAGAACCATATAAATAGTAACCAGCTGCAGTAAAACAGAACAGACAATCACACACACATGAACACAAGATATAAGGTGGAAACCCAATGTGGGTGAAAACCACCTCCTGCAATCGTCTCTATCTTCTTTTAATAAGAAACTTATTTTTACAATTTTTGTATTGGTGTAGTCTTATACCAGTACGTAGGCTTCTACCTGCAGAAGGCTACAACCTTCTCTCACTCTCCAGCTTCTCCTGGAAGGGAGCTACAATCCCCTAGCTCTTGTACTAGCTGATATGTTTACTAGTACGTAGGTTCTGGCCTACAGAAGGCTACAACCTTCTCTTTTCTTCCAGGGACCACGTTTCATAAATTTTGAGACTAGATCCATCAATAACATCATTCAAATATCAAATACATCTGGATCAATCAATCTCCTTGGCACCAACCAGAACTGAATCAATCAATCACTTTTCAGAATGTTGTAACCAGAATACAGTAACCAAAACCTAGAACGTTGTAACAGCATCCAGAAGTAGCTAAAGCATATTTTATGAGGTATACGCTACTTCAATGTGTCGAACCTGCATGCATATGCACTTTTCTCAAGGCGAACATGCATACAGATCTGCAAATCAATTTTAAGATGTATACGTTGTTTTGATATGAAAAACTAGCGTATATACGCACCTTTTCGAAGGTGAACCTATGTACAAATCTATAAATGTTGATTTAATCTTTACAACATTTCCAAAATTTAGTTATACCTAGATCATCATATTTATAGTCTACAACATGTGCCAGTTATTCAGATAAAGATCAAAACACACAAAGATACTTCACTTCAAGCTTTAATATCTTGACCCATCATTAGATCTTATCCTTCCTCAAGCACTAAGGTTCATCCTTGATTCAGATCCAGCTATGCACCATAACCCAATAACCTATATTCTAGATCTTTCTCTTCATTAGATATTCAATACATGAGTGTCTTTCCCTAATGATCTTCTCCTCCTTTTATATTCTTAGGCCTTACTCAATACCATGGACCAAAACCACTTAGAACCAATACCTTGGACCAAATACCTGGGGTCAACACTTCGGACAGGATACCTTGAATGAATACCATGGATCAAAATACCATGGACCAAATACCACGTACCAAAACTAAGTTTTCCAACATGTACGCGCATTTCCTTCCGTGAAAGTGCGTGTGTACGCCATACACACCTTTTGGTCTGAGAGCCCATGTGTATATGCACCTTGGTCAATGAGGAACCTGCGTATACCTCTCTTTCTTCATTCTAAGAGTTTGAACTATGATCTATCATCTGATTGAGTTTCCATCAAGGATAACACCTGTGTCATAGTGCCAAATCTGTGTCATAATGCCAACATTTGCTTCAGGTTCCATTATGATTTTTCCTTCCTTGTCAATTTCTAGCAATATTGTTTGAACTGGGATCTTCTGCAACTTTTGAATGAGTTCCCACCCTACTTCATCATTCTTCCATTCATCCCTTGCTTCATTTATCGAATTCGGTTGGATAATTATACCAACCTCTAACATTATGCAACCAAAGGTTCAATTTCACTCTTTTTGGCATATGGATATTTGTAAGGCCAGATGTTTAGAGGAACACTTCCTAGAATCAAATGAATAGCATGATCATGATCATGAATATGTGGGAGGCCTTTGGGAGTCTCAAATACCTTGAAATGATTGTCCAATACATTTTGGAGATTTGGAGAAATAAATGATTTTGATGTGGGAACCTCCAGTGAACATAATTATGCAATTACGCCTCATTGTTCTTTCTTTAGAAGATTTGTTATTCCATTATAGATGATTTTCTTTCCCAATTTCCTTGTGATGCCCCTTAATTCAACTTCCTTTCCTTCTGAACAAAATTTCATGAAACGTCCTTGAAAACGAAAGCTATTGTACCCAAGGATTGTAGCCATTGGACTACTAGTACAACATCAACACCACCCATTGGAATGGAAAGCATTGGGCTATTTATGGAACTTTCCAGAGAAATTTATGGTTCCTCCACTTAAAACCACCACTTGACACTCTGGTGTTGGATATAGGAATTAATTCAATTCCTTGGCTATCTTACAATGAATAAAATTATGGGTACTACTCGAATCAATCAACATTATTATCTTTTTATTCTTGATATGTCCTTCTATCTTGATAGTTTGAGGAGTGGTAATTCCAGCCAATGCATTACAAGATATGGTTGGATTCATTTCTTCTTTCTCTAGGTTTGTTCCTAGTGTATATCTTCTTATTTTGATGTTTCTTGTTCCTTTTCTTCCTCCTCTTCACAATCTATGTAAAATAATTTCGTTTCAGCACACTTATGACCTTTATTGTATTTTCTATCACAACTGTAAAAAAGCCCTTTTGCTCTTTTTTATTCCCATAAGTTTTCTTTCCATTTTTCTTGCCAACCTGAATGCCTTCTCCAATGAATCAAGTTCCCAAAGGAGAACCTCATGTTAGATTTTATCCTCTAAAGTCCCTATGAACACATCAATCCTATGTTCCTATAGAATATATTTTATCCTTATATTCAATTTTTGGAATTCCTCAATGTGCTATGTTGGCTTGAGGGGGCCTGATCCAGGTTCAACGTTAATTAGTCAAACAAATCCCTACACTACTGGCCCTTTTGGCATCATCCCATGGAGCGCGAACCGAAGTCTCACCCGAAGCAGAATGGGGGGATGCTGGAACCAAGTTTCCATACCATGAGGTGGTTGTGATGTCGATTAATTCCCTCTATCCTGGCCTTCATACAGGTCACTTAGCTCTAGGGTTTGCCAGACTAGCCCCTTATTTTGCCCTTCAATACCTCCATGAAAGGGTATGATTGACCTTCGCGCAGCCCTAACCTGCGGCTCAGGTACTTTCGCGTTTTTATGGCAGCGTACCATCCAAATTCCTAAATTAGTTTACGTGACTTGCTTATCTTATTAAGCGATTATATTTAACACCACGTAAATAGATATACTTAATTACGTTCAGTTTTCCAATGTATTTACATTTATTCGTGCATCATATAAGCATTATAAAGGAAATTCATACATAACATATAAATATGCATAAACAAAATAAAGACATAGAAATTGCATAAAATTTCCCTTTATTGATATCTTCCAAGTGATTATAGACTCTATCCACCCTGCACACACAGCTGCAGGGGGTTGTGCACTAAGCTACGGACTTCCTCCCTAGGCCTTTGCGCACTCAGCTGTAGAGCCTTTACCTACGTTATGACTTGAAACTTAGACTTCTTACTTCAGAGCTATGACTCTCTTATCTTGTTAGTTTTTCTTCCTCCTACTTCTTAAACTACTTAGAGCTTAGCTTTTTTATACAATCCCATGGTCCGCGGACCATGGGTAGATATCTTACAACTAAATTTACTTTAAAAAACCAAGGGCGGACAACCCTTTATGACTTATGACACCTTCACGCTCTGTGACCACAAAACGCAGAGTCTTTACAAGTTTAGTACAAAATTTGACCAAAACATGGGCTTTTAGCCCCAAAACTGTCTTTGGGGGATCCCGTTCCCAACATGCTTCATCATTGAACCCTTTTGTTTGAGATTTATTAATTGCCTAAAAAAATTGTTGCTTTTTGTATCCTCATAATGTGCTATCATTTCTTCCATAAAAATTTCCCAAGTGACAATCTGTTTACAAGAGCAAAGCCATCGATACCATACAAACTGATTTGGTTCCAAATATAAAGTTTCAATGTGTACCTTTTGTGTGTTTTTCACATTATGGAGATCAAAATATTTCTCCATCTATAGTATCCATGTTACGGGATCCTTACCATCAAAATTCCTCATATCGATCTTTGGAATATGGTGGGTCTTCAATTCACCATTAGAGTCTATAAAATCATGATTAACATTTATTTTGTTCTCGTCATGAGTTTTCTCTACTACCTTTTTGCCATTACGAAGCCTTTCTTGTAGTAACTTTGTCAAATCTTCAAATCTTCAATGTTGTCAGTCTTCAAATCATGATTAACATTTATTTTGTTCTCATTCTAAGTTTTTTTTACTACCTTTTTGCCATTAGGAATCATTTCTTGTAGAAAAATTTTCAAATCTTCCTTTCAACCTTCCATGTCTTTCTTCCAATCATAAATGTTGTCTTTCATACCATCCATCTTAGCTTCCACGCCTTTCTTTAAACCATACATCTTATCTTCCATGTCTTTCTTTAAACCATCCATCTTATCTTCCACATCTTTCTTTACACCATCCATCTTAGCTTTTGTTACTTTTTGTGAGAGTGAAATTTGTTGCACTTGGTCTCATAATTTTGATATATCATGTTGCATTTCTTCCTATTCTTCATGAGTCATGCTAGAGATTTCATGTTTCTTACTAGGTGTTTCCATTTTCTTTCTTTGATGCATCAATTAATGATAATTATTCTTCACTATTCCCTTTGAATTCCCTCAAACTAATTTTTGAAACCAAACTTATGCAAATTTTGAAAAAAACTACACACATTTTTTCACTTTATAGGAGTTTGATATTGAATCTGAGGTATCTCTGAAATTTCCGACCTCCAATGTCTGAAATTTTGAACTATAGTATCTCTCTGAGTCCTCTTTCCAATGCCACCAATCTAATAGAAATTGGATTATCCAAGGAAGTGTTATGCCCAATCTCCCAAGATGACCTGATTATACACTTTTTCAATAGAGAAAACTTGTACCAAGTGCCACATGTCACTGTTTCAAGATTTAGACCTAAATATGATGCACAGAAAACTAAAGTTCGTCCTCTTTCTGTAACTTCTTATGAAATTTCAATCTGATACTCAAAGAGAAAGTTATGACGATTTTCCCAAGGTCACTTGTTTGGGATGTAATTTGGGAGCCTGCTAAAACCATAAATTCCTTGGATCATATCTTTGAAAATAGAGACAAGATATGAAACCCAAACCCAAGCTTCAGCATGATTTCGGCTCAAATTGTTTTTAATTTCAAATTCTAAACCTTTGTAGTATAGGGAAAATCCCATGATGACCAGTTTGTGATGGAATTTTGGAGCTTGCAAAAATCCTAACTTCCTTAGATCATATCTCTGAAAATATAGTGAGACAAGATTTGATATTTAGACCCGAGGTTTAGAATGATTTCAACTCAAATGGGTTTTTTTTAGCTTTTGAAACTTTGTAGCGAAAAAGATAGAAAAAATTCCACGATGACCTGTTTGGAGCAGCGAAACCCTAGAATTCAAAGCTCTAATACCAAATGTTATGAAGCCAACTCTCAAAATATAGAAAATATAGATCAATGAATTAGAAATCAAGCTCTTCGAGGGGGCAACCTCCTTTACATTATAAAAATGAAAAATTATTTGATGATACAAATGAAAAGGCCTCCTTTCTATATATAGGAGTCTAAGGGGTCATACTATAATCAGAGCTGACATAACAATAATAATGCAAGGGCACAAAAATATAATAAGGAGGTTTGACTAATAACAATAAGGGGTTACACTAGTAGTATAGGGACCTACTAATTCCCCTTATTATCAACCTATAATAAAGGTGATAACTTCACGTGGTTAAAACTTCAAAGGTCTTAGTTTCATGATATTAGGGGGGTGCTTTTACTAGATGAGATTCAAAAAATAGATGAATAGCATATTGAATTCAAGAGTCATGAAGTAAAGCATGGTGTACAAATCATATTTGATGGAAGGAACAACAAAATATTCCACACTATTATTGATTTCATAATTTCTTACCCAAGAGAAACTATGTTTCTTAAATTAGTTAATGCATCTAATATGGTGAAAAATGCATAGTTATTATTTCATATTTTGGAAGTAGTTGAGACAAGGATCCAGAATTTTGTACATATCATCACTAATAATAACTACAACTTTGTTATCAAAAGAATGATATTTGAGGAAAAGCATCCCATCATTGGGTGGAATTCATGTGTAACCCATTGTTTGGACCTCATGGTTAAATACATTGGGAAAATTGAGTGGGTGAGAGATGTGTGGCATAAGAAAAATCCATAACTAAATACATATACAACCACACATTGGTCTTTAACCTTATGAAGAAAAAAATTAGCAAAAAACAAGCTTTCTTATGTTGCAATCCATACATGACTAAAAATCCAACTTGGAGAAAATGTTTCCTTGTGATGAGTGGAACGCATCTCAATGGAGAAAAACATTGAAGGGAAAGACATTATTGACAAAGTTTTTTATGAAACCTTTTGGAAATAGGTAGAAGAGATAGTAATATCCATTGAGGCTCTTGTGAAATTGTTATGAATGGTGGGTGGCAATAAACCTATCATTGGTTTTATTTATGAGGCCACATATCAACCCAAAGAGACAATAAAGACAATGTATAGTGGTAAAAGACAAAAGTATCTTCCTCTTTAGGAGATTATTAATGATATATGAAATGAAAAACTTAAAAGACCTTTACATGCAACTAGTTTATCGGAATCCAAGGTAAATAATTTCAAGACTTTTAGTTTATATTATTCATCATTTACGAATCTATTGATTACAAGTTTTAGTGGCCAACTAAGCTTTCGTAGTTTGAAATTTATTTGATGAAACTTCTTTATCTTCTTAATAGTTTAAGGAAAATGGAAAGCATGGAAAATTTTAGCAGCTAATATTCACAAATGGGCTAAGTTTCCATGTTCTTTCCCAAAAAAATTAACCAATTTCCATTTTTTTAAATACTTCATCCAAACCTTAAAAAATAAAATTAATTTACCTTAAAAAACACCAAAATTTTGTATAAACTATATAAAATCATTAAAAATTTGAAATTTTTTACAAAAATATTGCCAAACATTTTACAAGTTGCATATTAGGGACCAATAAGCTTCGCCAAAGTTTCTAAACTTTAAGCCAAATTTTCATCCTTCAAATTTTTTTGAATGGAATGATGAAAGAAGCATTATATTAACACATTGAATGCATGGTGCATAATCCAAATATATAAAAGAGATACATAGAAAACTCCTACATTACATTTCATACATTTGGTATGCTTATGGCCATTCTAAGAAAAGCCAAACATCAATTAAGTAAATAATTTCAAAGTTTTTATGTTATAATATTTATTACAAAAAAATGGTTTAAACTCATTTCTTGAAACTTCTTTGTTAACTCTGGTTTAAACTCATTTCTTGAAACCTCTTTGTCTCTGATCCTAGTTCCAACATCTTGGTGGGAATACTTTGGTAAAAACTGCTTTTATTTCCAAAATTGTAATTCAATTCTTGAGCCAAACATAGTGTTAATGGTTGTGAATGCCATTGGATTGTTTTGATTAAATTCAAACTAAAATGCAAAACCATTTGAAATAAAAATAGTTGAATGGTTGATCCACGTTCAACATAACTATAGACTAGGGCACAATCGGTCATTGAATAAGACACTTAAAGCAAGTATCATAGAATTTTCTAATATTATCCCTCATAAAAGTGGGCGTTGAAGAATGACAACAATTAATGTTGGAAATACTGAGAGGGGGGGTGAATCAGTTTTCCTTAGCAATTAGCACTTTTGAATCTTTTTAGAGCATTAGTTAATATTCAATTATTATTAATGTTTATGCAGTAATAACAGAAAATAAGATAACACAGGAGGCACACGAATTTTAGGTGGAAAACCCCCTCTAGGTCAAAAACCACCAAACATTTTTTCTAATAAATTCTTTAATCTTCAGCCCCAACTGAAATGAAAGCAACAAGTTCCTAGAATTCTAGAAAAACATACTTCTCTAGCTCCCACTAGGAGCAGGCCATAACGGCCTAGTTTCTTCAGTAATCAACTAAATGAATTCCTCAACACCCTAATGAGCCATAACTCGCCCTAGCACCACCCTACCACCCTGAAGTGTTCACAGGCCCCAACCTATAAGCGACTTCATACACCTGCCTAGCACGTTCCGACCACCCTATAATGACTGAAATAAGACAATATTATGGATTCCCAAACTAGGTACAACAATCCATGATACGATAATATGTACAATTATTTTTGTGTACTTGACCAAATACCCAATCACTCTATGACTTGCAACCCAACCATGACATCATCCCAATAGTGACTCCTATACCTCCCAACACTGCGTCTTTGACTCTCGGCAGAATGACTCTTTCACAAATGACCCTTTTATAATCTTTACAACGATGACTCTTTTACAACTTTACAATGATGACTCTTTTACAAATGACTCTTTTACATCGATGACTCTTTTATAAATGACTCTTTTACAACTTTACAATGATGACTCTTGGCCTTAACAATATTTACGATATCTCGATAGCTGTCATGTCTTCAAGGATGTCCCATTGAAATGCTTCTTTTGGTTTGATACTTCTTCTCTTGAATTCTTTCTTGATGTTGTACTTGAATCTTCTTCTACCTGCATGAAAAATTTGCTCGGTGAAACCAATTCCAAAACAAAAAAAATACCCTTCAACTTACCTCTGCCTACAAAACACATGTAAGTTCATAATAATGAATAAATACAAATTAAAGTTACAATACGTACCTAAAGTGTTCTTGTCACTTTTTTTGTTGACTTGTCGTAGTAGTAGAAAAAGACTCCAACTCTTGATATAGACCTGGACTCTATGGAAGACTATATCCAAAACTGACCTAAAGATATATACAATAAAACTGATGACGGAACCTAGACTTGTGATGGACCAAGTTCTAAGTACAACAAAATATACCACTCTATCAACTATGACAAGACAAGTAACATGAACTTATAACATCATATAGATTTAGCGGACTTGGTGTAGCATCAAGAATATGTAGCATCAAATGTGTAGTATCAAGAATAGGACATCTGAAATGTGGTATCAAAACTAACTGTGACATATAGAGACAGATATAACCGAGACACTGTATATACTTACGTTTTCCTGCAAAAACATATGTCAAAGATGATACTCAAAATTAAAATGTAAACAATAATCATACATACCTTGCTATAGGAGACATACCCTTGATTGTTGATGTGTGGTCCTTACTGCAGTGATCCTTGTATGCATACTTTTTCTTGCCTTCTAGGAGCTCGATATTGAATTTGTTGTTTCTATCTAATTTCAGATTTCTAGGGTCTGCAATTTTGTCCTGTGGTAGCCCTCTAATTCCTCTTTCCAACCCCATAGGTTGGATCAAGATTGGATTCTTCAAAAGACAATTATGCCCAATCTCCCACGATGACCTTATTATAGACTAGTTCAGTCGAGCGAACTTGTACGAAGTGCCACATGTCACTATTGCAACCTTTAGCCCTGAAAATGATACCCAACAAACTACAGTCCATCTTATTTCTGTCATTATTTATGAAATTTGAATCCAATGATCAGAGAGAAAGTTATGATGATTTTCCCAACATCACATGTTTGACATGGAATTCGGGAGCCTGAAAAACTCTAAGTTCCTCAGATCATATCTCTGAAAATATAGTGAACCAAGATTTTCAATTCAATCACGAGGTTCATTAAGATTTTGAATCAAATGGGCTTTAATTTCAATTTATGAAGCTTCACAAATAAAACAAAATAAACGCGATAGCGAAAATTCCACGATGCCCTGTTTAAAGCCATAAAATCCCTACTAGAGGAGGATATGAGGGTCGCTATTTATATGAATGTCTTGAGCTAAGAGAGTCCTCAACAAGTGAACATTGGAGGGGTTTTAGGAGAAATTTTTTTATTATTAATTATTCACTATTCAATGACCACAACCAAATATGAGTTCCATGCCACAATCCCATAGGTTTTTAGCCCACTAATTGGGGTTACTAACTTCAAACATGAATATCTCTCAAACCGTCAAGAATTACATGGCGTGCCATATATCTACGGAAACATCTCGACGAGTAGAATCCATACAGAAAGATCCTTGACTCAAAATAGATTAATTTGTCAAGTCAAAAGTCCCATGCAAGATCAGGGTAGCCCCTAGTGCTGCTTGGGTTGACATCAATGACAACCACTGATCAAGAATCTCCCCCTTTGGCATTGATGGCGACACAATTACTCCCCTTGTGATTATGACACCTCTTCCTACTGCCTTCTCACCTCCTTTGTCATCAATGGAAAAGGGTAACTCCCCCTGACAAAATGTCATCCTGCGGACCTGTACACACCTCCACTCCCCCTTTCTACTTAGTTAGATAAGAGAAAGATTCTAGTGAGAGCTTGGGAGAATCCCAAGCTTTTGGCAAAGATACTAAAATGCTCCACGAGGTAATGGTTTGGTAAATATGTCAGAAATTTGTTCCTTTGTGCCAACATATTCAAGATTGATATTTTTTTTGGTGGCCTACTTTCTAACAAAATGACATTTGATCGGAATGTGCTTTGTTTTGGAATGCATCACGGGATTTTTGGAGATATTGATGGCACTGGTGTTATCGCAAAACATGGGAATAGGCTCATCAAACTTAACTTGAATATCTTGTAAGTTTTGCTTCATCCAGAGAACTTGAATACAATAAGCTACTACGGTGATGTATTCTGCTTCCGCTATGGATAACAAGATTGAAGATTTATTTTTACTTAACCATGAGACAAGGCAGCCACCTATGTAGAATGTTTCTCCACTGGTACTCTTACAATCATCAACACGTCCTGCTCAATCTGCATCTGTATAAACTTGGATGACCAAATCATTTTCTTTTGGATACCAGAGACCATATTCAGGGTTTCCCTTAAGATATCGAAGAATTCTTTTAACGACAATGATATGAGATTCTTATGGTGTTGCTTGGAATCGTGCTACTTGTCCAACTACGTGCATCACATTTTGTTTGGAGCCTATCACATATAGGAGACTACCAATCATGGATCTATACAATCTTTGGTCCACATCCTTTAATGAGTCTTCTAAGCTTAACTTGAAACCTGTTACCATAGGGGTAAGGACTGGCTTGCAATCTTCCATCTATAATTTCTTGAGAATTTCTTTGATGTACTTGGTTTGATATATGAATATTCCTTTATCCTGTTGAGATATCTTATAATCATTAGATTTTCTTGATCCACTTTCACATAGAGATTTCTTGTCAATGCTGCTTTCTTGAATCTATAATACTTTGTTGAAAATAATACTAAGAGGGGGGGTTAATCAGTATTATCAGGATAATTATTCGTTTTCAAAACAAATGATATACGCTACTTCAATTTAATAAACCAGCGTATGTACGCGATTATGCAGAAGGAAACTCGCGTATACAGAACATGCTTTTACTTTACTTAATCTTTCGGATGATGATTGTTAGTCAGTGATGCAGAATCAAATAACAGTATCCAGAGACAGTAACACAGAGCAGAAAGACAATCAGACACAAGAACACAAGATATAAGGTGGAAACCCAATGTGGGTGAAAACCACCTGCTGCAATTTGTCTTTATATTCTTTTTAAATTGGAAAACTTCTTTTACAATGTACGGGAGCAGTCTCTTTACCAGTACGCAGGCTGCAACCTGCAGAGAGCTACAACTCTCTCTCGTTCTCCAGTTTCTCCTGGAAGGGAGCAACAACCCCCTCTAGCTTGTGCACTAGCCAAGATACTAGTACGTAGGTGCTGGCCTACAGAAGGCTACAACCTTCTCTTTCTTCCAGGGACCACTTTTCATCAATTTTCAAACTGGATCCATGAACATCAAACAATCATCAAGAATCAACCAATCTCCTTTTCACCAACTAGATCTGAAACAATTAGATACTTCTCTGACAGCTGTACACAGAACACTGTACCAGAAACCACACAGCAGAAACAGAACCCAAAACACAGCAGCAATAAGCAGAAACAGCTAGATCACAGCTTAATGCATATACGCATTTTCAACAGTCTGCAACTTGCGTGCATATGCATCTGCATATGGAACAACCTGCGTATACGCGCCTTTACTTCCCCTAAACTGCGTGTGTACGCACCTTCGCTTTACTGAACCTGCGTATAGATCTATAAAGGAAAACACACTCTTCAAGATATTCAATCACTAATTAACCCAGATTATCAGACTTATAGATCAGATAAGTGCCACATCAAGCAGATCAAAATCATACAGAGATACTATCATTTAGGCTTAAATATTATGACCCATGAATAGACCTTATCCTTCCTTTTGCGGTAAGGTTCCCCCTTCCTTCAGATCCATATTTGCGTCACCATCCAATATACCAGCTCTGGCACTTTTTCAGATCTTCAATAATAATCCAGATGGTAATTTGTCACAAGATCTCCTTCCTTTTTTATAGTCCTAGGCCTTCCCCAATACCATGGTCCAAAACCATAACATTTCAATACCATGAACACAAAACTAGGGATCGACACAATTGACGAGACGCCATGGTCCAAAACATAGGTTCAAGTTCCAAGATCTAACTGCCATGGACCAAAAGAATGATCACCAACATATATGCTCTTTTGTAATGTATAACCCGCGTGTATACGTGCCTTTGTCTAGATGAACCTGCGTATATGTCTTTTTCTACTTTCTGAATGCCTGAACTGAGATCTGTTACCAAAGAAGGTTGCCATCAAGGACAACACCTGTGCCATAGCTCCAAACCTGTGCCATAATGCCAACAATCTCCCCCTTTGGACTTGATGGCAACACAAAGATCCAAGATCATTCTCCCCCTTTGTCATCAAGGGCAAAGGGTTGTGCTCCCCCTGAGTATATGCTGAAATTTTCTGTGTTGACCATGCTCCCCCTGACTGTAGGCAAGATCTGCAAAAAGATGTTCTTGAAAAAGAACCGAGACCTAGATAACAATACAAGACCTTCCTATCACCATAATACTTAGTACATACATCCATCACCCAACCAAGTGGGGATTATCCATCCAACCGAGTGGAATACATCAGAAATTTACATATGATGACCAAAAAATATTACATCTTCATCCCAAGCATAGTGGGGAAACTAATATAGGCCGTTACATGACCTTGACACCATATAAGAAAGAGATACATGACATAGAGACGAATATTGAAAACATGACTTATAAAAGTCATCAACAACTGATAGCAGCAGAAACTGACAATGATCATTCAGATCAGCAACCAAGATTTCCTTCTGTTCGCCTTTTGCCTTTGTTCTACCTGAAATCAACAACAGCTATGGACTAGAACCAAAAGCTTCTAAACTAATGCCAACAATGCATAATTAGAAGATTATCTGCTCCCCCTGAACCCGTGCCGGATGGTCTCTATCAGACCCTTATCAAAATATCTTCAACCAAAGTCTGCTCCTTCTGATGTCCATCAAACCTTCATATACGCGACTGTCTCTGTACCGACCAGCGTATGTACGCGAATACTCCTTATCCAACACGTGTACACCCAATTTTCTCTGAAAATTTAACAGCAAGATGATACATTCAGAACTCCCATCTTCTGTCTGAGATATTCAAAAGTTTCCGTGGGCAGTGGTTTGGTGAAAATGTCAGCAACTTGTTCCTTAGAAGGAACATACTCCAATTTGACCTTTTGTTCCAACACTTGTTCCCGAAGAAAGTGATACTTGATCGGTATTTTCTTGGTCTTTGAATGCATGACAAGATTTTTTGAAATGCTGATTGCACTTGTATTATCACATAAGATGGGAATAGGTGGTGTACAAGTGATTTGAAAATCCTGCAAGGTCTGCATCATCCAAAGGAGTTGAGTGCAGCAAGATGCAGCTGCCACATATTCTGCTTCAGCTGTAGATAAGGAAATCGAACTCTGTTTCTTGCTAAACCAGGATACTAATCTGGAACCCATAAAGAATGCTCCACCACTTGTGCTCTTCCTGTCATCCACGCTTCCGGCCCAATCTGCATCTGTATAAGCATGAAGTGTGAGATTTGTATCTCTAGGATACCATAAGCATAGTTTTGAGTCCCTTGAAGATATTTGAAAATCCTCTTCACTGCTTGAAGATGAGTCTCCTTTGGGTTTGCCTGAAATCTACCAACTATTCCTACTGCATGCATGATGTCCGGTCGGGTACCTGTCAAATAAAGTAGACTTCCAATCATAGATCTGTAGGTTGGTTGATGTACTGCTGCAGATTTATCATTTGCACTGAGACTACATCCTGTGATGGGTGTACATACTTGTTTTGCATCTTCCAAGCCATATTTCTTCAAAATCTGCTTGAGATACTTGGTTTGAGATAAGAAGATTCCTCCTTCCTTTTGTTGGATTTGCAAACCAAGGAAATATGTCAGTTCTCCCAGCAAGGACATTTCAAATTCTTTCTGCATGATTAAGGCAAAGTTTTGACTCATCTCTTCTTCATTGGTGCCAAAAATAATGTCATCTACATACACAACAAGTATTAGCAATTTGTCATTTTCAACTTTAATATAAAGATTGCTATCTGCTGATCCTTTTGAAAAGCCTTGTTGATGAAGATATTTGTCCAAACGATAGTACCAAGCCCTTGGAGCTTGTTTGAGTCCATAGAGAGCCTTTTTCAATCTGCACATAAGATTTGGATCATTTCCTAGAATGAACCCATCTGGTTGTTCAATGTATACTTCTTCTTCCAAGTCTCCATTCAGAAAGGCTGATTTCACGTCCATTTGAAATACTTTGAAGTTTTGAAAACTTGAGAGAGCAAGGAACATTCGTATGGCCTCAAGTCTTGCAACATGAGCAAATGTTTCTTCAAAGTCTATTCCTTCTTGCTGCGCATACCCTTTACAAACAAGTCTGGCCTTGTTTCTAATTACTTCTCCATTTTCATTCAATTTATTTTTGAAGACCATTTTGTTCCGATAACATTCTTATCCTTTGGTCTAGGAACCAGTTCCCAAGTGTTGTTCCTTTCGATTTGCTCAAGTTATTCATCCATTTCTTTTATCCAAAATTCATCTTTGCATGCTTCT
>APFE031018898.1:2361-16382 GCA_000404065.3 Pinus taeda
ATATATCAACCACATTTAATTAATTAAATGTTGTTGTGCTAGTTTAGTTAAGTAAAGATGTGTTAAAGCTTTTTACATAATATTATTATCCATTAAATAAAGAAGGATGTGTGATTAATAAATATATTTACAAGCTTGTGAGCAAGATTTTAAGTAAAAGAACATGTTGTTGAGAAAATAAATGGGTATAAATTCACAAGTTTGACAACTATGGAGGTACTAAGAAGAAGGGAACACAATGTTTTTCCTCAACAATTATGCTCAATGTGATGGGGAAGTTATGTGCTCAATTATTGATTTCATAGTTTTATGTGCTTAAATCAAAGAAAATGATTGAAACTGTGATTAACAAGCATGAGCCAATTACATTGTGTAACATCATTTAGTAAATATCATGTAAAAATACATACAATTAGAAAGAATTTACGGAATTTACTAGCATATAATATTCCAAATCACTTATTCCATATTCTTTAAGTGACCATTAAATGAATCATTGTCATTACAAGAAGTAAATTTAGAAACGGAATGACAAGTCACATGACGTAACAACTATTGTTGGAACATATTAACATAATGCTCCATGTTGCAACCTTACATCATTATCATTGTCTATTTAATTATGCTAATTAATCACATATTTGATGATGTAAGTATTGACATCATGCAAGGAAGCAATGTCATTAGACTAGAACAATAGACAAACACATAAATGGACATCGATATACCCTGGAAACCCCAAAGGGAAAATCTAGCAAACATTTATTTTTATTAAATGTTTCATGAGGGTGTTCACCCCTCGTTCAATCGTTGTAAGGGAGTCCATCCCTTGACCATTGTTAAAATCTTACAAATGAAATCCATGTTAAATTTAAATGCAACTAGCTAGAATCTATTACATTAATCATGATATCATTTACCCTACATTTCCTTAAACATTGTGTCTTTGTGCCTCGGTTATTCCCTGCAATAGATCACCCTACATTGGAAAACCCTCAATCACATGGACAATTTGTTCATTTTTTACCATAATGTTAATCATAATCCATCCATTGCATAATTCATAATCCTTTCCTGTATTTACCACCGTTAGCAAACTCTGACATCATGTGTATAAAATATTTATCAAACCAACATAATAAATATTTGCTAGCTATGCATCAAACACATTTTCAAGTGCATAAATAAAATACAAAGTATTAATACATGTCTCTTTTAATGAAACCACACATGCATTAATTGAAAGCACATAACTACTAAAAGATGTCTATTTATCTTTACATGTGTATGGTCACGACATATGTTTATTCATTAAAATCTCACATGCATAAGGTAAAATACATAAACATTATCAAGACATGCTCATTTATCCACTCTTCACATGCATTATAAGTAAAGGAGTGGATACAATTTGCCTTTTCCCACCAGAGTACAATAATATTAAAAGATTCACCATGATAATATTTAAAAGAATTATCATGGTATCACTATTTCTTTGCACAAGAAGAGGGAAATATTTCCAAAAATAAACACCACATTAACTATTATTTTATTTGCACAAAACACATTCTTTTCCAAAAGAACAACCAGCGCAACTACCTGAATTTAAAGGAAACTTGCACATTAACTATGATATTTGTGCATATAAATTCATATTATTTTTCCAAAAGAAAATAGCTAATGTCTTGATGCATATAAAGACATATTCTTTCTCAAGAAATCTAACACTATAACCATTACTTATGTTATACCAATACATAATATTTTCCAAAAGAATGTAACATAATAGCTATTATTTTATCATGCCAAAACATAATCTTTTCCTAAAGAAACTAACGTAATAGTTATTATACTTGCATGCAAAAAAATAATCTTTTCGAAAATAAAGTTAATGCAATAGTTATTATTCTTTTTGTACATGAAAATACATATTTATCTTTCAAGAAATCTATTATAAGAGACATTTTTTTCATGCATGAAAATATATACCCTTGTTCTAAAAAGAAGCTAACATAATATCTATTATTTGTGTGTATATAAACCACAAATTTTTTCAAGAAAATTGGTAAAATAACTATTATCTAGGTGCATATAAGCACATGTTGTTTCTCAAGGGTCTAATACATAGGGACCTTGTGAATATTTCCAATGAAATTAATAAGATAATCTAGGTTTCCTCACATAATTCCGTACAATATTTTCTAATAAAATAACATAGTTTCTATATTTTATGTGCAAATTTCAAATCCATTATTTTTAAGGAATTCTAATGGCTCCTTATCTTTTATGTGCAGATTTCACATGCATTCTTTTATGTACAAAATTAACATAACTTATCTTCCATTCAAATACTCGAATTTGTTGTGTGGCCTCTTCTATAGTGACTCCTTGTCATCTTTTCTCTCAAGAAAAATATAGTGGGATCATTGGAAATGCTTTGATCCAACGTATTTCTCTTCTTGTCCTATTTGAGAGCCCAACAACATCACTTTGACATGTTACTTGCATGCATGACATAATGGTCATGACTCACTTGTCTGTCTACATAGGTATTCTCTCTCTCTCTCTCTCTCTCTCTCTCTCTCTCTCTCTCTATATATAATATAATATATAATATTATATATATATATTGGATGTGGTTCACGGACACCTTGGTCAACGAGTGGTGCTACATCCATGGAAAAATATGGGTTGATCGACCCTGAAGGGAATCTAGCCTCGCGACCCACTAGCTAGGCCTAACCCCAAGGGATTCCGGGAGAATGGACCCTATGACCTCCTGATGGCAAGGCACTGATTTTGACCAACTAAGCTAACCTCGGAAGTGTCCATTCATTTCGTTTATGGCCAGTGCTAGTTTAATATATTCCTCAAAAGAGTGGGCAACATGTGAGCATGCAAAAATTGGTCAACTATAGGTCCATTCTTTGTTCAACACCTCAGACCTATGTACAACAAGTATACTTCAAATCTGCTAGTCATATCTAGATGCATTCATTGAATATATGTTGAACATCAAGGTGGTAGACCACAGATCTACAGTGCGTAGGAGGCACAGACAGTGGGGGACGTTGAACAAAGCATTCCATGGATCTATGCAACATTGGAGAACACACATGCAGATCACCAGGCATCTATTATCCAAATGGATGGTAAGCTTTGTGATCAAGTCATTTCTATTTTGATTGACCATGCATCTAATTATAGTTTTGTTAATCCTTACCTGGTGGATAAGTGTGATCTGAATAAAGAAGTGCAAGCAAAATCTTGATTAGTGCAATTGGCTACAAGTACAAATAAGAGAGTTCATCACTGGCTAAGAGCTTGTGCATTTGAGTTGAATGGAATGCCTACATCAACACATTTGAATGTATTGTCATTGGGATCATACAATATGTTGTTGGGCATGGACTAGCTGTATCTTCATATGACCAAGGTGGATTTTTAGGATAAGGCTATTCAGTCCCTGGATGACAATGGGCACCAAAGAGTCTTGTAGGGTAAGAAAAAGGAAACATTAGTTAGAATGGTGACAACTATGTAGGTGAAGCACAATTGCAAGAAAGGGTGTGTGTTATTCACAGTGCATATCCCTAGTGACAAAGGTAGGGAAGTTGAGGATGAAGATGTCTTGAGCAGGTACCCGCATCTACAACAATTTTAGGATGTGTTTCTAGTAGATATTTCAGAGTTTCTGCCTCACAGAGAAATGGAATTTTCTATTGAGTTGGTACTAGAGGCAACGCCAACATCAAAGGCACCTTACAAGATGAGAACACCAGAGTTGGTGGAGTTGAAGTTACAGTTGAAGGAGATGCTTGATAAGGGATACATTACACCAAGTGTATCGCCTTGGGTGAACCAAATTGTTTTGTGAAGAAGAAGGATGGTACTCTTAGGATATGCATTGATTATAGGTAGTTGAAAAAAGTGATTGTTAAGAATAGGTATTTGTTATCGAGGATTGATGACTTGTTTGATCAGTTGAAGGGAGCAACAATGTTCTTGAAAATTTATCTGAGATCAAAATATCAACGAGTACGCATCAAAGGAGAGGACATCTACAAGACTTCTTTCTGGACCAGATATGGGCATTATGAATTTAATGTAGTTCCATTTGGTTTGAATAATGCTCCAAATACTTTTATGTGCTTGATGAATAGTGTGTTGCATCCTTATCTAGACAAGTATTTTATTATATCCATTGATGATATATTGGTATATTCTAAGAATTAGGAAGAACATGATGAACATTTAGTAGAGTATTGAGATTGCTGAGACAGCATAAGTTGTGTGCTAAGCCCAGTAAATGCAGTTTCTTTTAGACAAAGGTACATTACTTGGGACATGCGGTTTCCAAGGAAGGCATAGCTATCAATCCATAAAATATAATGGCTATCATGGAGTGGGCAACTCCTAGGAATGTGGATGATGTAAGATCATTCATGGGGATATAAGGTTATTATAGGAGGTTCATCAGGAACTTCCCACATATTTCTTATCCTATTACATAGTTGCAAAGGAAAGGTAATAAGTTTGAATGGACAAAGGACTGCACAACCATTTTTGAGTAGTTGAAGCAGTTGTTGACAAATGCTCTAGTCTTAAAAATTGTAGACCTCAACAAATATTTTGTGGTATGTAGAGATGCTTGCAAAAGAGGGCTTGGTGGAGTCTTTATGCAGGAAGGATAGGTAGTATGCTATGAATAAAGGAAATTGAATGAGCACGAGTAGAATTATCCAGCACATGATCTTGATTTGGCAATGTTCATCCATGCTTTGAAGATGTGGAGGCACTATATTTTTGGCAAACGGTTCATCTTGATGAGTGATCATAGTGGATTGCGGTACTTATTTAACCAATCGAATTTGAATGCTAGACAAGCTAGATGGTTCACCGTGATCAGTGAGTTTGACTTATAGATCAAGGACATTAAAGGTAAAGAGAGCAGGGTTACATGTTCTCTTAGTAGGAGGATACAAGTAAATCATATAGTATCTATGAGTTCTTATGGGGAAGATTTATAGGATTGGACCTTGCAAGTAAGACAACGAGATGACAATTATATGAAGCTTATGCATAGGTTACAGTAGGGTACATGTGTTCAGGATGTGGACTATCGTCTTACAACATATGGTTTGGTCAGATTTAGGGACAAGACATATGTGCCAGACAATAGTGAGCTCAAGAAGCTTATCTTGAGGGAATTTCATGCTAAGCCATATTCAAGTCATCTGGGATATCAAAAGACATTGACAACGGTGAAGAAGTTCTATTATTGGCTGAAATTGAAGAGGGACGTGGCAGAGTTTGGGGCTAGATGTTTGGATTTTCAGCATGTGAAAGCAGAGTGTAAGTATTCAGGTGGTTGATTACAGCCGATTGAATTCTAGAGTGGAAATGGGAGGTCATTTACATGGATTTCATTATAGGTTTTCCAAGGACATCTAGACAAAATGATTCTATTATGGTTGTGGTTGACAGGTTGCCAAAAGTAGTGCACTTCATTCCAGTGAAGTCTACATATTCATCTAATGATGTAGCATAGGTTTTCATTAGACATGTAGTGAGGTTGCATGGTGTACATAAGAAAATTGTGTCAAACAGGGATGCCAAGTTCACTTCTAGATTCTAGAAAGAGTTACTTGCAAGTTTGGGTATGGAGTTGGACTTCAGTACAACTTATCATCTACAGACAGATGGACAGACAGAGAGGGTCAACAGGATATTGGAGGATATGTTGAGGATGAAAGTGATGCATTAGCAGCGGAGGTGGGCAGAGTAACTTCCACTGGTTGATTTTTCTTACAACAATGGTTACCAAGAATCAAACAAGAATATTTCAGGATGAGTCTATTTGAGGCATTGTATGGACGAAGTTGTAATACTCCCATCAGTTGGAGTAATGAGTGAACATGGTGTTGATTGGACTGGACATGTTGGTAGAGATGGAACATGAAATGTGGGTAATAAAAAAGAGCTGGAAGGAAACACATAGACAGAAAAGTTATGCATATCAAGACATGATGTTTAAGGAGTTTCAGGTTGGGGAATAGGTGTACTTTCACATCAATACCAAGAAGAGATCCTTGAGGATTAGATCATGTGCCAAGTTGGCACCTCGGTTTTGTGGACCTGTCAATATTATTGAGAGGATTGTACCTGTATTCTATCAACTTGCACTGCCTCTGACAGTGAAAGTCCATGATGTATTTCATTTGTTGTTTCTTAAGAAGTGTGTTAAAGATGATGATCATGTGATTGACTAGTCTGTATTGCAAGTGGAACTAGAAGGATAATTTCAGTCATAACCTCAAGGAATTTTGCAGAGAAACATGATCATGCTTCAGAAACAAGCAATCAAGTAAGATAAAGTGTAGTGGAAGCACTTTGGGCTTGATGAAGCTACATGGGCGATGACGGATCAAATATCGGTTATGTGTCCTTCTCTATTCACTAGTTGAGAGAATGTTTTGGCATATTTTTGGGTGCGATGTTTTGGTATATGTATATATGTATATGGATGTATATATTGCAATGAGTTGTGTTATAAATCTCCAATAAACGGTATGGGTGTCATGTCGTTCTGATTGTCATGTGGCTATGCTTCTCATGTTGTTTTGCTTCTCAACAATATGATCATTGTAAATACTGCAATGAGCTAAGTTATAAAGTTCCACTGGAAGTATATTTTTCTTTTTGGTAGTCTTGCTAGTTGTAGGTGTCATTGAACACTGATGATGGTGTTCCCCCAAGGGGGAGGATTCTGTAACAACCCTAGTAAAAAATCCATTTAATAAAGTTAACAAGGGAAAAATAATATCATGGGACATGTATTCCAAGCTGAATGTTGGGAAAAAAACATAGTGATGGGGATCACTTGTGATTAATTAATGGCTATAGAATTTGGCAAAGGAAATAGAAAAGGCTTTGGAAAGGAAACATGGCATTCAATGGAATTCTATTTATGAATAATGGAAAATAGGAGAAAAGGGAGGCGAAAGGTCAAAGGTTTCATTTGAGGAGGAAATTGAAGGAAAATAATGGAAAATTAAAGAAATTAGAAGTCTCACTAATAAAAATTCTTTTGATGATTAGTTGCAAGACTTTTGCCAGTTCAGTTTTGGAGCTCTCTATTCTACTCTCTCTCTCTCATAGTCTTGGACACTTAGATTTTTCTTGGAGCACTCTTGGAGGAGTGTGGCATACTTGGGATTTGGAGAAAGAAGGCAAAGGAAGAGTAGGAAAGCATAATAGGACATCGAGATCAACAACTAAAACGTGTTTTGCTTGTAGGTACTAAGTTGTATGTATGATTTCCTTCCTATTTTTTGCATGCATAACACATGCATGTGGTTTCTTGGTTATGATATGTCATTAGCATGGAGGATTTCTTGGATTGACGATGTATTTTCCTAGCCTTTCCCTTTCTAGATAGCCATGGTGTTGTGGGTGTCTTTCCTTTTGTTTTCTAGTTGGTTCTCGCCTTTCCCTTTCCTGGATAGCCATGGTGTTGTGGGTGTCTTTCCTTATGTTTTCTAGTTGGTTCTCATGTTCCTTATGGTTGTGGGTTGAGTTACTAGTTCTTGGAAGCCTTGGTTGGACAAATGCTTTAAAATCCTTGTAACAACTTGGGTTGAGTTACCATTCCTAGAAGCCTTGGTTGGAAAAATGCTCTAGAAGCCCTTGGTGGGTTGAGTTACTAGTCCTTGAAACCTTGGTAGGAAAAATTATCTAGAATCCCGACAACAATTGTGGATTGAGTACTAGTCCTGGAAGCCCTTGTTGGAACAAACACTCTAGAGCCCTAGATAGCTTGGGTAGATACCATTATGGTGATGGTTGGTGATGTTTGGCTATGAGGTGGAATCACTGGTTCGGGGTTGAGGTGGTTTGGCCTTTGGAAGACTTGGTTTGGTTTTGTTTGATTTGTTTAATGAGATCCCACATTCATGCTTGGAATATTGCACAAGAGTGATTGGTCGAAAGAAAGATATGGTTCAACCAATCTATGGTCGGGTGGTACATGCAAGTCCCAGACCTAGTTTCATTTTGCTATGTTAATAAGAGCTTCTTCCCTCTTGTATTTTATGGGTAAAGATAATTGTTCATATTTGGTTTTTATGGATGTTATATCTTTGTTATTTTTATTGAATATATGCTAGTTATCAAGATGTTGTATGGTAGTCTTGATGTATGGCTCTCGTCATGTTTTGATTAGAAAATGAATGAGCAATGATTATATGACCTAATAGATGATAATGCATCTATAGTGATCAGGAATCACAACTTCCTTATGAATCTCAAATAAGTATGAGACCCCTATGCTCAAATATGTTTTTCTGACCTGTAGATTACATATTTGTTATAATTTTGACGAAATTCCTTGCATGGTTAGTAGGGGTCCAGTTAAGTCATTGATCAAGTATTTTCATTAGTAATATTGTTTCAATGTTATTTATCATTTCTTAATCTTTCATGAAGTTCTAGGCAATGTCCTAAGTCTTGACCCTGAAAAAGTGGCACAAAATCTAGGTTCATTGGTTTAGAACTAGTTGAAAACTTCCAAAGTCGCTAGTATGTGTTGTTGTTGGAGTGATTGAAAGACCTTAGTCACATGCATGGATTGTCATGGGAGCAGTTGGGGGTCCAGATCAGTAAAATGTCAATTTGTCTCAGGGGTTGGTCATCTAGAAGGGTTGGTTGGACCTTGAAGGTTCTGTAGAATGTGTGGAAAGTCAGAATGGTTAATTTTGTCAGTTCCACTTCCTTAACTCCAAATGGGAAGTTAAATCGCATCATAATAGCTTCTCATCATATGTTTACCCCAATGGACCAGTTAACTTGGGTAAATATGGGAAGAGAGTGTTATAGGTTCCAAGACCAACAGACAAATCAATTGTGGGTTCGAAATGGATATCCAAGGTGAAGCATGCAAGAGACAGAAGCTTAGAAAAGTAAAAGTCCATATTTTGTGGCCAAGGCATACTCTCAGGTTGAGGGGATAGACAATGAGGAGACATTTTGTCCTATAGCAAGGTACTCATCCATTAGATCAATCCTTACTCTGGCTACATAGATGGGGTGGAAGATCCACCAGATGGATGTGAAAACAACATTCCTCAATGGATTTATTGAGCAGGAGTTCTATATCGAGAAGCTATAAGGTTTCGAGACATTTTATTGAGATACTCATGTGTGCAGACTCAAGCAAGCATTGTACAGTCTCAAGAAAGAACCTCGTTCTTGGTACACTAAGATCGATAACTATCTCACCAGTTTGGGATTCACCAAAAGTGAAGTGGATGCAAACCTCTATCATATTTTGGTAGAAAGAAAATTGTTGATTATTTTCTTATATGTTGATGACTTGATTTTAACTGTTGATATGTAGTTGATCAGTTCTTGCAAGGAGGACCTTGCAAGAGAGTTTTAAATGAAGGACATGTATCTCATGCACCACTTCCTCAGATTGAAAGTATGGAAAGGTGATGAGGATTTGTTTGTTTCTTAGGGAAATTATGCCAACAAGATACTTCATAGGTTTTGCATGGACATGTGAAAACCCATGGAGACTCCTCTAGCGACCAACTAGAGGAAAGAGGATGCCACTTCAGGTGAGTAAGTGGATGCTATTGTTTACCAACAGGTGGTGGGTTGACTAATGTATCTTGTGAAAACATGACCATATATGTGCTATGTAGTTAACTAGTTGGTCCAAGCTATGGTTAGGCCATCCAAAATGTTTTGGAGGGCATCTAAGCATGTTCTACGGTACGTTGGTGGCACTACTTAGTATGGAATTTGGTACAAATGGATAGAGGGAGTGAAGTTGTGTGGCTTCAAATATGCATATTAGGCGAGAAGTCCATCAGACTGAAAGATTACATCGAGTGGAATTTTTAGTGTTGGGTCTGCAATGGTTTCTTGGTACATAAGGAAGCAAATCTCTATGGCACTTAGCTTGACAAAAGTAGAATACATGGTTGTCAACCAAGAAACATGTGAGGTGATCTGGATGAGAAAGATACTTGCTAGATTATTTGGTCAGATGATGGATCCAACTGTGATCTACTCTGATAATAGAGGAACAAGATACTAACATATTGACAAAATCCTTATCAAGAGGGAAGTTTGAGTTCCACAGATGTTAGATTCGGGTGGTTGATAATCCCTTTCTTGCTGAGAGATTTGACTTTGCCTTGGTCAAACTATAGAAAATTCCATTTTTTATTTTAGTAGGGATATTAGAGGTAGTTAACTGAGGTGACATGGCACTTTTCACTCAATTAACTCAGTTAATTCAAGTTGGGGAATCTTGAGTTTAGTTCATTATGATTGATTACTAATTTGTAGCAATCTGTTTAAGTTAATTCGAGTTATCGTCAGTTAAACTAGTTCTAACTGTTATAAAAACTAGTGGAGGTCAAGTTGTGGAAGTGGAACATCAACCACTCTCAGTGGTCAACCAGCTAACTGATCAATGAGCCTAAATAAATTCTTGCATACAGAGAATTCAAGTTACCCAGTTGAGATGGAGATTCCAAGCCATTGTACTATCATTTGTAGACTATTCCCATGTGTACAGGTGGTGCATGCAGTCTGAGAAAGGACCTAAGGGAATTGTGCAATCCAATTGAGAAATGTCTCTAAAAATAAGGGTTAATTCCCCAAGGAACAACGCAAGGAAATATGCGCTTGGAGGGCTTGAAAATTGGCTAAGTGTTGGCCAAAGTAAGTCAATCAGGCAAAAAGATAGACTATACACTTGCAGAGTGTGCACATGCCCGAGAAAGCATATGTATTCATCTTTATTATTTAATTAATGCAATACAAATAGGAAGGGGTTTTCAGCAATTGCTTTCCCCTAGATAAATATATGTGCAAATGTGATGCTTCCTTTTACATTTCTATGATTTTTGTTCTAGATTGTGAATTGATTTCTACATAGCAGTAGAGTAGCTTTGAGCCTTGTGATATAATAAATTTCAAGAGCATTTTCGAATATACACATAAATTTCTACATGGTATGACAATATGATTCAAAGTAGAACATAAATTTCGGCATTTTCATTGGGGGAGGATAGGATTTGTAGGATCAATTCTTCAAAGCTAGAAGGATGGATTTCTATTGACTAATACTTGAGTATGCCCTTGAGGAAATATTGAATTATGTTGGTTGAAAGGACCGCATGGATGAAATGCTAGAAGATAATGGATTGAAGGAATTAAATGATAATAATATCCCGAAACTAGCTGCAACTGATACTCGGGATATAGAAAAATGGAAGATGTGTGTAGCCAAGGTGAGGAGAATCATATTGAAGGGATTACGAGACTACATTGTCTCTAATTTCCATAGGAAAGAGACTCCATATGCAATGTGGAAAGAATTGATATATCTGTTCGAGAATAGTAGTGAACACATGAAGCTGGCATTCAACGATAAACTTTGAAATATCAATATGCAGAAGAACAAACTATTTTGCAGTACCTGAGTAGGTTCACATAATGTCGTGATGAACTTGGTCAATTTGGTGTTACTGTCGTAGAGGATGATTGGGTAAGACTAGCCCTTCTAGGCATTCCCAAGAGCTGGAACAACTACCAAGATTCAGTGAATGGGAGGTGTTATCACAGTAAACATTGCACATTTTAATCTTTTTTAGAAAATGCTAACAGTGTAGTGTCAGTATTTAAAATTGTAATAAATAGGAAAAATTTCTTAATCCCAAGGTTGTCAACATTTTTTGGAAATTCGAGTAAATAAGAAGATATGTTTGCAGTCATCTTCCAAGTAATAGAAAGACTCAAAGCCTACATCGGACCCTCTCCATTGGAGGGTGTTATGAACAATCTTTCCAAAAGTATGTGGAAGTCCAAAATGGACTCTTAGATCAAATATATGGCATGTTTAATTTTAAGGGTTTGAAGCCTTTGAAAGGAAGGAATATCAAAGGTCCAGAGCTAATCAAAATCACATATTGGTGATCACATGTTGGCACATCATAGGTCTAGGGAATATCAATGATCAACACATTAGTGATTGCATATTGGAGGTCTGGGGCACATCGAAAATCAACAATCAACAAATTGGCAATCAGCGATCAATGAATTGGTGAATGTTGAGATATGCAAATTTGCGATATAAAAATGTACCGATAATGTTAAAACTTTCGGGGAACGTTGATAGTGTTAAAACTATCGGGGAACATCGATACAGGTTAACAAAGGATTTCATCTCAAAACTAAAGGTGGAAGAGCCCTTTCTCTCTTCTCTAGCAGGACACATGGAGGAATGTGATTGGTTCGGATAAGGGACACATTGCAGCGTATGACTAGTTCCAATAAAGCTACAGTGGCATATGACGTTAGCATTATGTGGCGATATGGAAAGATAGGTGGTAGGAATTTTTAGTGTTTTGAGGGGGCCTAAGGGTGGAAATAATGGTGACACATGTCACCACTCACGAGGTCCCACGTAGACTGATGACATCATATCAGAGGTTGAATATCAAAGTTTAATGAATATCGTAGCTCCAAAGTAAATCTTCCAATTGGAAACCTCCGAAGAGAGGGGCTCCATTATTGGGGTTGGCACATCTTCGTAAGAGTTTAAAGAACCTCAGGAACTAAAGCACTTAACAAAGGAAAATAGCCCTTGATAGGGCACAAAATGCCTTACAACCTTAAGGCTAAGTGGTAGGTACAAAAACCTCGGCCCTATGGTGAAGAAATATGGGAAGGGCTAAAGAAAAAGGAGCCATGAAAAAATCAATTTCGCGTTAATTTAAATTATAAAGGGGCTCTGATATGGCATTAGGCTGATAATCATTGCCCCAATTATATAACAAAACAAATACCAAAGGATTAAAGTGCATGGGCCTAAGGAGTATCGGTGAAACAATAAGGCAAAAACTTCTCCGATAAGACCATACAAATAATTGAATTCGTATGAGTCAGTAGTTGTCGAATCACAAGAAAAGAGGGGTTGTTAGTATGAATGGAAAATCAACAAGTTTTGGTGAAAACAAATCCAACCACTCCAGATTCAAAGGCAGAGGATCAACATTAATGAACCAATTTCCAGATTTAAAGGTTAAAGATTTTCCAGCATAATTGAAGAAGAACGAAGGAGAATTTTTTATGGATTGTTGTAGAGGGACTTGTTATGCTAACATAAATTCTAAACTATAGTTTAGGGACTTGTTTTACTTTCAAGGGAGGCAGTTGACCATATATTTATTTTTGCCTAAATACAAGTATATTTTCCTATAGTTATTCTACGAAATACATAATATTTTAAGTTTATCTTTGCATACATGAACTTGGCAGATATTTAAAATATCTTAATTTCTGTAATTATGTGATGACTATTATTTTTCACACTGTTATGTAAAGCACTATATAAACATTTTATGAATATTGAAATGAGGTTGGCTTTTACAGGAAAAACACTTGTAGTCGAAATATATTTGAGCAAATATTGAATGAATTCATAGTGTTTAAATGAGAAGTTAGTAGGAAATTCATGTGTTACTTCTCCCTGTAAGTATTTCTCTATGTTATAGCTCTAATACCACTTGTTATAGATCTAACCCAGAAATAGTATGAGAATAGAAATAAAACCACAAATAACAAGATATGAATATAGATAAATGCTTCTTTATTAATATCAAACCCTTAAGGTAGGGCAACACCATACATTCACTCCTTAAGGAAGGAGGACACTCCACAATAATCCTTGACATCTCTCAACAGGAAGTCTCTAGCCTCTATATAGGCCTCATACATACAATACCATGGGTCATTACCATGGTTCCCTCAATACCACCTATCTAATACCATGGGCTTATTACATTATTGTTAACTACTTGTGGTCCTTTACATGATATGGGTTAACCACCTTATTTATTACTATGGCCCATCCCATTATTATAATTCCCCTGGGTACCTCCCTTTGTACCCCATATTATCCCCCCTAGGTATATAACATTCCACCCCCCTTAACATGTTTC
>APFE031018900.1:13831-86331 GCA_000404065.3 Pinus taeda
AGTACACATAACCATTAATTATAACGTAATCATAATATTAATAGAGAACATACATAACCATCACATTCACTAATAATAGAGTCACACTTCTGGATCCTCAACCTGAGTTCCTCATAGACTAAAGTATGTAAGATAATGTCATATTAGGGTCAGGAAACTAGAGTGGGCACTACATAAACCAAGTCAAGGTACTAAGCACGCGCAACGGCCTGCTCTTCAGTTACACATGCCCCCATAGCAATGTCCCGGGCTATCAGACCAACGAACGAGGTTGTAAACCAGTTGGTCAGAAGTTGGTCGGGGATCCAGAACTTAATTAAACGACGACACCGCCTCCATTCATGAATGTGATCATAGATATGCGTAGTCATGTTCTGTTTCAAAGATGTTAGGAGGTGTGTGCCCGTTTCATATCGAATTAGCAACTGAAAATGAGTTAAAAATGCCATAAAGTGAGTTAAAGTCTTGAAAAGTTCCACGAGCCAACTCAATATACCATTTGGCAGCAGAGCCAGTGAGAGTCGGTTGAAATAGGCGGAGTTGGATCGAATCATCAAGCCATGAATTCGATGAACACCATAGGTGATAGGTCATGACATGAGCTTGGGGATCTTCTCTAGCTTTACCATCGAATTTGGGACAATCATCGGGAATCTTGGTTGGAACCGGTGGTCAATATGGATTATGAAGAATAGGATTATTGGTCAGTTTGGACATGTCCAGTAATTCCAACGTCGCCAAAAAGGGTAATTGAGGGTTGAAGGACATCTGAGGCCGCGGATAAGAAATAACACCAGAGTTCCATCCAGTTCCCGGTTGCCCCCACTGATTTTGTCAAGACGGATTTGGTCCGTAGGGATTTTGTCCATAGGGGCTATAGCTGTAACTTGATGGTTGACCCTGGATTTGACCTCCTGCATTCCACTGATTACATCTGACCCACAAGAGAAACATATGGCTGCTGAAAATTCTGATAAGAGTTAACTTGCGGTTGTTGATAATTTTGGTATGGGGCAAATTGAGTTTGCCCTTGGGGCTATTGAAAACCATAAGGCGGCTGGGCTCCAAACTGGGCCTGGGAGCTAGGCTACACTTGATGAGCAGGTTGGGTTTGGGGCCCAACTTGAGTTTGAAGACCAGATTAGGTTTGAAGCCCAATCTGGGGCTGAAAACCTGGTGGGGCTTGAGAAACAATGAGCGTTTGATCACCCAGTTGAGCAGTCCCAGATGGATGTCCTTGGGAGAGTTGAGGCTGAGCCATCTGGCTAGAAGGTGGTCCTAGTTGAGATTGAGGTTGACCCATTTTCCCAGAAGGTTGAGCTTGCTGGGTACTGGGTTGACCTTGCACGACCGAGGGTTGCCCTAACTGACCAAATGGTTGAGCACATTGGACATTTGGTTGGCCTGGTTGGATTTGAAGCTGACCAATTTGCCCAGATGGTTGACTAGGCTGGACAGTGGGTTGGCCTTGCTGAACATAAGGCTGACCGACTTGCCCAGAAGGGTAGCCTTACTGGATACCGGGTTGGCCTTGTTGTATGTAAGGTTGTCCTATATTACCAGAAGGTTGCCCGAAGTAGGTAAAAGATGAACCACCAAAGGCAGAAAGTTGTCCCTGGAAGGGTTGTCCTGGTGGGCCGACAGGTTGCCCTAGATAAGGCTGTCCATAGTACGACTGTCCATGAGGTGGCTGCCCGTAAGACGGCTGACCTTAATAGGTATTGAACATTTGAAGGTTGTGCTTGGCTACCATGATAAGTGGTGGTGCCCCAACTAACAGATAACGGAACCGAGACCTCAACCGTGGGTTGAGATGGCATAGATCCGAAGTGATAGATATGATTTTCTTGAGGATCATAATAATGAAACGGATTATGCGAATCTGGATTCTAAAGAGCCTGGAAATATTGATCATATTCCCCCCTTACTGGAATGGAACCAGAAGAAGGTGGGGCACTTAGTGTAGGACTAACAACTCCAGATGCGGACACCATTGGACCACTATTTGTAGGACCAGCTGATGGTCCAACAACAGTAGTCACCATTGAAGATGCAGTGACGAAACTGACAACAGGGGTTGAAGAAGCCACACAAATGGTTGGAATAGTCGGAATAGATGTGACAGTCACATTATGAATCTGGGGTGTAAAAGGCTCCGAAATCGGAGTGACGGTATAAGACCATATGGAACTCGAAAGGGAAGATCTAGAACCAATGGTATCTGCCAAAGCATTATAGCGTAAAGGCAACAAGACACCAGGAGAAGTGACATGGAAGGGATAAGTGTCCATAGACATAGGGATTTCACCTCCTGCCACAAAGGATTCTTCACTGGAGACGGGGGTCGTCTCATCCATGTCGGAGGAAGACATTAGGACCGAAACACCAAGAGGAGTAACGGGAAAGTCTTCTTCGGAAGGCTCCCAAATAGGGTTCCAATGAATATCGTAAGACTCATCCTCTGGAGTGCGAGAGTTAAGTGGTTGGATACTCAGAATAACAGGAAGAGTATCACTAACAACCGGTACCTCGGGAGCGACAGAAGATGGAGACCCTTGGTCACTTGGAATGGGAGATGGGATCGGTGATTCCACCAAGATGATTTAATTCAAAATACTAGGAAAACTAACGAGTAAGGAAATAACCCTACGCAAACTAAAACGCAAATAAGATCTAACAGGGTAAATGTGAACGTGGCCGAATAAATTTTAAGACACGGGAACAGAACTTGACCCAATCATCTTTAAAGAGTCGAGAAAAGGACGAAAAGATGACTCTAGTCGCCTTCGAATATTTAATGAGCCTGAAAGGAAAAGTGCTCAGATGGACCTTTTCTTTTAGGGAGTCTGAAAAGGAAAGGAAGTGACTACTCTGGAGAACTAGGCAAAAGGTTTACCAAACAACCCGTAAAACTGCATATACACCTTGGCAATCATATGAAACCAAGAAATTTCCATACGGCATTCAATCTTCGTGAATGTTGTGTTCAATGCGTTACGGTTTGCAAGGTAGTAGACACGGCTTCCTAAGGATATAGGATGATAACCTAGTGGGGTCTCCCAACGTATACTCAACGGTACTGGGAGCGCAAGTCCGTGCTAGCAGCTATTGAGTCACAGAAGGAGGAATCACCCAACCTTAAGTGAAAGCAATAGTGACTAGGTTTAACGACGCCGAAGCACGTTTCTAGCCTGGACCTCTAAATAATGTGCATTATGTTCCATTGCATTGTTAGGTTTATTTAGTTCATTTTAGAGTTGATCTTGAATTATGTTTCAATTTTCAAGCCTTACCGTATGTATATCAAAACCTAGGATGCAACTAGAATGAATAAAGCATCTTTCACTTCGATGAACTCCTACCTACAAAAGGGTAGAGAGATCATTCCCAAACCAAGACAAAACCAAGATCAGCAAATGCAGTCACTCAAGAGACACAATGTATAAACACATCAATCCATATAATGCATCAATACTACTAATGAGAGATCTAAAATTTGCCTTCTAATTTTTCAAACATGAAAACTTGGAATGCAAAATGTACTTTCACTTTCGCATACTAATGAATGCAATCTTTTGATTTTGATAGCTTTGAATTCTAAAGAAACAAACAAGCAAACATGAAACTGATTGATCCAAACAATTGTAATCTATGTCTGGTAGTGAAACAATCGAATCAATATGGAAATTGGTTCAATAAATAACACTAAACATCAATCAACAAGAACAAGCGATGGAAAAACCTCAAGCAAACCACCAGGAGGGTTGCGGATGAATCTTTTGGACAGGCAAGTAACCAAGCCAAATAATTCAAAACTTGAAAAACCAAGTCACAAAGCCAAAAAATACAAGACTCATGTCAACGAAACCGAAAAGTAAGCACCTTAACTAAAAGCAATTAAAACGAACTAAGGGATAAGAGAAAGACAACAAGGGGTTAACCAGATTGATGAATTCAGGAGGCAGAATTGAAATAAACAATTCTATAGGAATCGTCGTGGGCATAACACAAGAAACTAGTGTCATTCAGTCATTAGTCGTAGCAACAGAGCGACGTCGTCGCGAAAGTACATGTCTTTCACGCAACAGACCGATTTCAGGAATCGTCGCGACTGTGTGACAGGATTCAGCGACGCACAGACTTCCAAGATAGAGACAACGCGATGTCGGCACGACTATTTAGCTTTTTCCAACGATGAACTTAAAAAAAATGAAAGGTAAATGAAAACTCCCAAACAAAGACTAGTCTATCCTTATAGGCAATAAAGGGATTTCCCAGATTCACCAAGGTAACCCAAAATACTGATGGTTCAGTCACAAAATCCAAAAGACATTAACTCAAAATCAAGCAAAAGCAAACAAGAGAAAAACATAGGACGGGCTCCCCAGCGGAGTTGCCAACTTGTGATGCAGGAAAGTGTTCCCTCTGCGGACAGAGGCAACCCCTCTAGCCCTAGAGTGGGTCTAGTCACAGCAAAGATAGAACAACAATTGATTTCCTTAAACATTCATCGTTCGAGGCCTACCTCAAACTGGTGGTCGATGAAGTTCTATTGCACTACTCCAGCTTCTGCTTCCTTCTCCTCAATGAGTGATTAACCTGAAACAATACAAAGGAAAAGTAACAAGCACGTAACCAGGAAACAACAATGATCTATTTACTCATAAAGTCAAGAAGTCATGAGCTATCAAGTAAATTACATACAAGACATAGGAAAACATCATTGATTGTATTAATAATGAATTAAGAGGAAGCTTACAACCAAGTCTTGACGTCACAAGCCTTCTCAAATGGTCTAGCCAGTATGTTTCTCAAGCATTTACTTTTCAAGGATGAATCTCCCAACATACAATGTCTCTCTCTCACTCATAAGCTTTAACACAAAGTTAAGGGCACTCCACAAATTTCCACAAGCTATCAACAATCCCACTCTTGTCACACCCACACCAGCTATCTATCAAACTCAAAAGCACTAGCAGCACTACCCAACCAAAGGAACTAGTAGATCATAGCAAAGGTGAGTGCTTTAATAGGATAATCTCCATGAAATGTGGAAGGAGGAGCTCATCCTCAAGGAAGGTAGCACAAATGACGGAACTACCATACCAGAAGGGGAAGGGCGACCCAAACTATGCCAACAACCAGGTTTGGAGACATCCAGAAGGCCGACTGTTGAAACAAATTCGCCCAATCTAGATCATCGCGGGCCATGAACTAATTCTTTGCGATGGCATCGCGAGGTGACAATGCACACAGACCCATCGTCGCTTGACACAACTCATAACCTCATGCTGGGTCGAGAAATCCAACCGTCACGGGAAACAGATGTACACCTGGAATGGAGTCGCGAGGAGACCATTATGGACATGGGAACGTCGCGTATATTAAGGACTCACTCGCGACGAGGCATAAACTTAGGGAATGAGGGTCAATTTGCAGTAGCAGAGAGCATTTGCTTAATCTTCTTACATCAGTGGGAAGATATGAACATGTTTATTTGACACATGACACAGCAGAAGGACTGGGATGAGGACAGTGACAAATTACTGCGTAACAGTTATCATGGGCTATCATAGTTTGATTGCTCCGCAATAGCTTTTATGGCACCACATCTCATCACATGGCTACCGTTAACTTTAAGCGCTGTCATTGGTATAAGTGTTGATATAAGAATGTCAATTCATAGCAAAATGAGGGGCATTAAGAGAAATCAAAGTGACTTGTTGCTAAGTTTTGATGCTATATAGTGTTGGAGGTGGAAATCTAAGGAATTTAAGAATTGCTCTAGAATCTAGTGTTGAGTTTGGAGCCACCAACAATCTAGTTAGTAGTTTGGAAAACCATGATGGCCAATTGGGAAGATTTTTGGCCAAGGAGGAAGATTCTTTATAACAAATAAACATTTTTTTTGGTATAGGTGTTGATAAAAAGGTTATTAGAGTGTCAACTCATAGTAGAATGAGTCTATTAAAAGAAATATGTAACAACCTCGGGTTAAAGTTCATGTAATAAAAGTTAATAAAGGGAAAATAAGAACAAGGTCATGGGACATGTATTCCAAGCTGAATCTTGGGCAAAACACCCTAGTGGGTGTCACTTTCGGTTTATTATGGCTACGAAAATTTACGAAGACATTAGCAAAGGCAAAGAGGCATTAATTGTCATTTTATTTATGAAAATAAAGGAAAATATGAGAAAAGGGAGATGAAAGGTCACAAATTTGCATGAGAGGAAAATTGAAGGAAAAAAAAGAAAAGGAAATTGAAGAAAATAGAGGCCTCGATGATAAAAAGGCTTATGAGGATCAATTCATAGCTTTTACTAGTTCATCTTTTGTCAGTTCAGTTTTGGAGCTCTCTCTATTCTCTCATACTATTGAAAACTTAGAGCACTCTAGAATTGGAGAAAGCAAGCAAAGGAAGGACAAGGAAAGAAAAGGACAAGCAAGGAAGGTTGGATGAATCAGCTTTAGCAGGAAGACTTGCAGATAACAGGCTACATGTATGATTTCCTAGCTAGTTTGTGAATTCATGGTGCACGCATTTGTGTATTTGGTTCTCTTGTTTTCACTGGCATGTGTTTTTCCAGGTGTGACAGTGGTTTCAACCTTGTCTTGCCATTTCCAAATAGCCATGGTGTGATGGGATTAGTTTGTTTAGTTGAGCTTTGGATTGCTAGAAGGTTTTGGAACTGGTTGAGGTGGTCTTAAGAAAATTCCTAGGGGTTGGGGGTGGAGGTGGTTTAATCTCTTGGAAGCCCTCAATAAGTGGGTGGAGACAGGTAAATTCCTCATGGTAATGGCGAAGAAATTCTAAGGCATCCAAGCTTGTTTTGGGTTTAATGATATCTTTAACAGTTTTGGCAGGATCGCGGTAGCTTGAGGGTGGAGGTGGTTTAATCTCCAAGAATCCTTGGTTGTTTATGTCTTGATTTCTCGCATTCATGCTTGGAATATGTCACAGGGGTGATTAGATTAAATAAATATTTGGTTCAACTCAATCTATGGTCGGGTGGTATGTGGAAGTCCCTAAATTGGTTGGATTTTGCATAAATTAATAAGAATTATTTTCCTATTGTATTCTATGAGCACTTATACATGTTATCGTGGTGATTTGGTATTTGTTATATCATGGTTAATAATCTAGTTGTGTATTGGTTATAAGCATGGATTTGCAATGTACTCTAGCTATGTCTTGTTCAAGATTTGAAAAGCATTTGATGGTTAATGAATGCATGGACTAACAAATGTATTTCAACTATTATGAGAGGGTATTAGACCTTCTTGATGATTCCTAGATAAGTTTCAAACTCCTATGTTCAAATATGCATTCATGACCTATAGATTACATGTTCGTCATATGTTTGACGAAATGACTATCATGGTTAGTCCTTGTTAGGTCAAGTATTTGATCAAGTTTGGTATGATTGGCACTGTCTTCGAGTCTTTTATTATTTTGGAAAGTTTCAAGAAGTTTTAGGTAGTGGTCTGGAAGGTAGCCTGGAATTCTGGCTCAGAATTTGGAACCGCAGGCACTAACTTGAGTAGTTTAGGTCACAACTGTACCCAAGCAGGCTTGTGCATGTGGGCGGAGGGGTCACAACCATACCCTTGCAAGCTTGTGCATGATGTTGGGGTGTTTAGTCACTGAAAAAGTTATCCAGCTCAGGTTTGGGTCATTTGGGGTTGTCCTTTGGCCCCTGAGTATCTTGTAAGCCATGTAGGATGTTAGTTTATAGTCAATAAGTTCTAGTTGTCAGCCCCACTTCCATAACTGAAGCTTGGAGGTCCGGTCATGTCACAGTAACTCTTCCTCTCATGTTTTCCTCAACAGACTGGTGAAAAAGATTAAATGTGGGAGGGGTGGTTATAGATTTGTATCAAAGCTCCCAAGTTCAACTCTTAGTCTGGATTGGTGGAATGTGCTTGTCATGCATGCATGTCAATGTCGATGTGGTAGTTATGCATGCATCATCATGGTTGTGGTTGTCGTGCATGACGTCATTGCATGTAGTTGGTGTTAGCATGCATGATGTCAATATATTTATATGATTATGTATATACATGTATCGTGCTAATCTGGACTGATCTTGCAAATGAAATAGCCTCCCCCGAACTTCATTGAGGTACATTTGATTGTGTTTATATTTGGTTTAAATGACATGGTATGTTTGTAGGAAGAAAAGGATCAAAACTAACTAACAAAATGGTGGATTATAGTTCACGAGACTCTCCTTATAGATTAGATGAGCAACACAGAGATGAGTATTCTCCTAACGTAACATACACTTTGAGAAGTATAAAGGCAAAAATCATAAGTTGCAAGGCGGATAATGATAGGATCATTCAGTCACAGGAAAGGCTTGCGAGGGCAGAGGAAAGAAAGCAGAGGTCAATGTAGATATCCTTCGGAGTTTGTCAAATTTGCAGTGATGAGGACAACCATAGATTAGTTATGGATAGGAGGACATGGATGGCATAATTAGAGATGGAAAGTTCTTGGATTCACCGGATAGGCGAGGAAATGGATATGGGTTATACTCTAGTTTTGTTTCGTACATGTATCATGGTCATCATTACTATCATCCTTACAGGAGGAATGAGAGGGGATACTTGCCAGATGAATGCAAGAAATCTGAACCACCTACATTCAATGGAGAGTTGAAGAAGTTGGAAGATGCATATGCATGGTTTCTTAGAATGAAGAAGTTTTTTGAGCTGCAAGACTACATAGAGAACATGAAGGCCATGATAGTTATTTTCAGTCTCAAAGGGAAGACAGACATCTGGTGGGAATATGTGAAGCATGTTAGAGGCATTAGGACAAAGGAGTTGAGTTGGCATTAATTCAAGCGAATCTCCAAGATGAAGTACTTGTCAAAGAGGTATTATGATGGAAAAGCCAAGGAATTCTATGAGTTGAAGATGGGATCTATGACAGACGAGGAGCACATGACTAATTTTCTAGAGTTGTTGAGGTATGTTCCTTATCTTAAGGATGAGAAGGTGAAAGTTCAAAGATTCATTAGTGGATTTCCATTAGCATTCAAGGATCAAATTGAGTATGATGAACGACGGTCGTTGGAGGAATTCATTGGAAATTTGAAGCATTGTTATGAGCAATAGAAGTGTAAGACTGAGTCTAAGCATGCTTGGAAAGAGACAAGACTAAAGGTAAGTGGCCATCGAAGCGAGCAAGACCTCATGATGTAGGTGAGAAGGAAAATGTGCTTCTTACAACAAGTTTAATGCAGTAGAGAAGGGACATGGACCTCATCCTGGAGAGAAACAAAACAAGGGTAGTGGCAAAAATCATTGCAGTGTTGGATATGTGGCAAGGACCATTGCAAGAAGCATTGTTCATTGTATCGAGGTGGTAGACTTCAGATCTATAGTGCTAAGGAGGTGTAAATAGTTGGGGATGTTGGAAAGAACAATTCTTTAGATCTACGCAACATTTTATAACAAGCAGGTAGATCACCTGACATCCATCATTGAGATGGAAGGAAAGCTTTGTGATGGAGGTGTTTTAATTTTGATTGACCCTGGATCTAATTATAGTTATGTTAATCCTGACCCGGTGGATAAGTGTGGTTTAAGTAAATAAGTGCATGCAGAGTCTTGGTTGATGCAGTTGGCTACATGTACTAAGAAAAGAGTTCATTATTGGGTAATGGATTGTGCATTTGAGCTAAATGCTATGCCTACATCAACACATTTGAATGTGCTTCCATTGGGTTCGTACAATATGCTTCTGGGTATGGATTGGTTGTATCTTCACATGACTAAGGTGGATTGTTATGAGAAGGCTATTGAATGCTTGGATGATGATGGAGAGAATAAAATCTTACAGGGTAAGAAGAAGTCTACGTCAGTGAGAATGGTTACAACTATGCAGGCAAAGCATAGTTGCAAGAAAGGGTGTGTATTGCTTGCAATGCATGTTCTTAGTGATAGAGGTAAAAATGTTGAGGATGCAAAAGTCTTAAGGAGGTATCTAATTTTTTAGTAGTTTCAAGATGTGTTTCCAACAGAGATTTTAGAGTTTCCTCCTTATAGGGAAGTGGACTTTTCTATCGAGTTGGTACCAGGGGCAACACTAGCATCAAAGGAACCTTACATGATGAGCACTCCAGAGCTAGTGGAATTGAAGTTACAAATGAATGAAATGATTGACAATGGATACATTAGGCCAAGTGTATTGCCTTGGGGTACACCAATGTTGTTTGTGAAGAAGAAGGGTACTCTAAGGTTGTGCATTGATTATAGGTAGTTGAACAAGGTAACCATCAAGAACATGTATCTGTTGTCTAGGATCGATGATTTGTTTGATCAGCCAAAGGGAGCAACAATGTTCTCAAAGATTGATTTGAGAATAGGATTCATTAGGTAGCATCAAAGAAGAGGACATTTACAATACTACTTTCTGGACCAGGTATAGGCATTGTGCATTTGTTGTTGTTCCTTTTGGTTTGACTAATGCTCCAACTACTTTCATGTGTTTGATGAATAGTGTGTTACGTCCTTATCTGAACAAGTTTGTGATATTAGTCATTGATGATATAGTGATATATTCTAAGAATGAGGAAGAGCATGCAAAACACTTAACCGCGATATTGAGATTGCTAAGAGAGCATCAGTTTTATGCCAAGCTTAGTAAGTGTAGTTTCTTTCAGACATAAGTTCATCACTTGGGGTATGTTATTTCCAAGGAAGGCATAATCGTGGATCCAGGAAAGATCAGAGTTATCATGGAATGGGCACCTCCTAGAAATGTGGATGAGGTCAGATCATTCATGGGGTTAGCAGATTATTATAAGAGGCTCATCAGGAAAATTTCATGGATTTCCTATCCTATTACATCTTTGCAGTGAAAAGGGAAGAAATTTGAATGGATAGAGGAATGTGCAGCCAATTTCAAGCAGTTGAAGTAGTTGCTTACAAATGCTCTAGGTCTAAATATTGTAGATCCAAATAAAGAGTTCATGGTGTGTACAAATGCTTGCAAGAGAGGAATTGGTGGGGTCCTGATGTAGGAGGGACAAGTGGTATGCTGTGAGTGAAGGAAACTGAATGAGCATGAGCAAAACTATGTGACTCACGATATTGAGTTGGAAGCGATCATTCATGCATTGAAGATGTGGAGGCACTATCTTCTTGTAGGAGGTTTGTGTTGATGAGTGACCACAGTGGGTTGAGATACTTGTTTGACCAACCTAATATGAATGCCAGATAAGCTAGATGATTGGCCAAGCTTAGTGAGTTTGACTTCAAGATCAAGTACATCAAGGGTAAGGAGAACAAGGTTGCAGATGCTCTTAGCAGAAGAGTGCAAGTGAATCACATAGTAGTTATGAATTCATATGGGACAGATTTGCAGGATCAGATCTTGTAAGTAGGACAATAGGATGACAAGTACCAACAACTTAACCATAGGTTACAACAACAGGGTACATGTGATCAAGATGTGGATTATCATCTCACGGCAGATGGTTCGGTGAGGTTTAGGGATAGGATCTATGTGGTAGAGAAAATTAACTCAAGAAGTTTATCTTGAGGGAATTTCATGTTAAGTCGTATTCAGGTCATCCAGGATATCAACAAACATTGACAATTGTGAAGAAGTTATATTATTGGCTGAATCTAAAGAAGGAAGTGGCTGAGTTTGTGGCTAGATGTTTGCATTATCAACAGGTAAAAGCAGAGTATAAGCATCTAGGTGGTTTATTGCAACCTATTTTGATTCTATAATGGAGAAATGAGATGTCATTTCTATGGATTTCATTACAAGTTTGACGATGACATTTAGACAACATGATTCCATCATGGTTGTGGTTGAAAGGTTGACCAGGGTAGCTCACTTCATTCCAGTGAAGTTTACTAATTCAGCTAGTGAGGTAGCACATGCCTTCATCATGGAGATAATGAGATTGCATGGTATTCTTAAGAAGATTGTATCTGACAGAGATGCCAAGTTCACTTCCAGGTTTTGGAAAGAGTTGTTTGCAAGTTTGGGTGCAGAGTTGGCTTTTAGTACAGCCTATCATCCATAGACATATGGATGGACAGAGAGGGTTCATAGGATTTTGGAGGACATGTTGAGGATGCATGTTATGCACTAGTAGAGAATGTGGGGGGAGTTTCTTCCACTAGTAGAGTTTTCCTACAATAATGGGTATTAGGAGTCACTGAGGATGAGCCTATTTGAGGCACTTTATGGGTGGAGTTGTAATACTCCCATCAGTTGGAGTGATCCTATGAACATGGTACTAATTGGACCAAACATGTCGGAAGAGATGGAATAGGAAATGCAAGTTATCAAGAAGAATTTAAAGGCAACATAGGACATGCAGAAGAGTTATGCAGACTAGCACAAGGTGTTTAAGAAGTTTTAGGTTGGGGAGCATGTGTACTTGTGCATCAAGCCCAAAAAGATCTCCTTGGAATTGTCGGATGGATTTCAGAATCCGTGGTGGATGTGGTCTCAAGGTTCATTCCCAAATACCTAGGAATCCTTTGACGATTTTGGCAGGATACACGGTAAATCCTGAGAGGTTGGTGTCTCGGTTTAGGGCCTAGTGTTCCAAGATTGGATTATGGTAAAACCCGAGAGACAAGGAGACATAAAATTCAAATTGGATTGTGGTAAAGCCTGAGAGACAAGGAGACAAAAAATTCCTCAAGGATAGTAATGGATTCTGGATGGCATTCCAAGTTCGGTTCGGTTTTGTGATCAGAGCACCAGTTTTGGTGTGATCATGGTTTGGTGAGGGTGGAGGTGGTTTAACTTCTAGATTCCCTTGGTTGTTTTTGGATTGGTTTATCCATGAGATCCCACATTCATGCTTGGAATATGGCTCAAGGGTGACTGGCTGAAACAAAGATTTGGTTCAGCCATATCTACGGTCAGGTGGTACGTGGAAGTCTCGAACCTGGTCAGATTTGCCTATGGTTAATAAAAGTTAATTTCTTTTTCTTTTGCACTTGTTTATATGTGGATTTAATGGTTGTTATCTCGCTGCTATTTCCATGGTTTTATGTTGGTTATAAGCATGGTTAATTGACTGGTTCATTTCATGGTTACTTCATGTATTTACTTGTAATGGTTAAAATGATGGACACAAGACCTAATTGATGTAATAACAATTCAAGGGAGAAGGTGGTGATCCTTCTTGTCATGTTTCATAAGAGTTTTCAATCATTCATGTTCTGTCTTGTATCCTAGACCTGTACATTGCATTGATGCCAAGTTTTTAACAGGTTGGGGATGGTTGGGCTTAGTCCTGAAGTTGATTTTTGGTTATTAGTCTTGTCATCATGTGCTTAATGGATTCTGGAAGTTACAACAAGTCCTGGGCAGTGGCCATGATTTTGGGCTAGAAAAGTGCCTTAAATTTCACGGACGCTAGCACTTGTATGCTGGGAAAAGTCCCTGGATGTAGGCATGCAGGCTTGTGGGAGTGTCCAGAGGTCCCTGGATGCTGGCATGCCCATATCATGAGGGCGTCCAGAGGTCAAGATGCCTAAAAAATCAGTGCGACCTAGGGGCAGGATGCATGAGTGGTTGGGTTGCCTCCTAAAAGTGTTGTTGCTAATGTAGAAGGTATGGTTGATGTGTTTCCGTCGATTCCATTTCCTTATGGTCACCAAGGAGGTTGAATCCTATCATAGTAGCATCTCATCACATGTTTACCTTGGTTGGTCGGTTATTTGGGTATATGTGGGAGGAGGGTGTTATATGAGGATTGGGTCATGTGCTAAGTTGGCACCTTGAAAGGATTGGACTAGTGGCCTACAAACTTGCACTGCCACCAATAGTGAAAGTCCATGATGTTTTCCATGTTTCATTGCTTAAGAGATATGCAAAGGATGTTGATCATGTGATTGACTGGCCTGTATTATAGGTGGATTCAGAAGGAGAATTCTAGCTGGAACCTCAATGCATATTGCAATGAAAACAACTCATGCTCTGGAACTGAGAAATCGAGCAAGTTACATTTTGGGCCCGATGAAGCTACATGGGAGATGGCTAATCAGATGCGGGCTATGTATCCTTCATTATTTGTCGATGAAGGCAAATGAGCTTTTGCTATATGTACACGTCTATGTATGGTTGTTATTGTAAATACCGCAATAAGTTGTGTTGTAAAGCTCCAATAAGCAGTTTGATTGTCATGTTTGTCATGTTGATTTTGGCTTTTCAATAGGTTGTTATTACAAACACTACATCGAGCTAAGTTATAAATCTCCACGGGTAGTATGTTTTGGTTTTCGGCGGTCTTGCTAGTCATAGGTGTCATAGAACACTGAGGACGGTGTTCCCCTAAGGGGGAGGGGTTTGTCATAACCCCGGGTTAAAGTTCATGTAATAAAAGTTAATAAAGGCAAAATAAGACCAAGGTAACGAGACACGTATTCCAAGATAAATGTTGGGAAGAGCATCCTAGTGTTGAATTTCCATGACCTTGGGTCTAGGTTAGAGTCTTAAAATCACTGACGCTACCAAACCAAGAATATCAACCATAAACTACTTTGTACAACAAAAATATAAAGTTGTAAATCACATATGCATAAATATACACACTTTTTAACAAAATTGTACAATCACAACCTTCATTATATTAAACCAAATCTGAATAATACAACAACCTATGGTATAAAAGATACAATGACAAACGTCATTGCAGTGTCTATGTTATGTCTTGTCCTATTGGTCCTTCGCTTCCATACTGCTCACTAGCTGCCCCTTAATCCTTCAAAGGACAACACATCGAGACTCCAGGAGGGTTTCCACCTAACAATGCTGCATGTACATAGGCTCATAAATCTGCTTTTTGGGTAGGCCTAATTTTCGAGCTCCAATCTGCCTTCTAGTAGCCTCTTTCGTCCATCAAAGAGTTACTCATTAGGCTGCAAACTTCACCCAATCACGCACCAAACAACGTCTTTCTTGTATGCTGATCTAGGGCTACTTTGGGTAGCCAACACACTGCCCTCCAATAAGATCAATGGCACCAAATCTAATCATTGTGGAATCTGCACTGATGAAGACACACGATCACCCAATCTTGCCTCCAAATTGGCTCCCACAGGCTGCAAGTCAATATGATCCAAACCGGTCACTCCTTGACCCAACGTTCCTCCACAAATCACTGCTTTCATTTATGTTTGCATACTGTTGTTTGTTGCAGTCCTGGTTAGGGCACTTATTGTAGCTCTAAACACACCCCACAATCAATAAACCAACCCTTTAAGGGTTGCAGCTCACCTTGGAAAGTTTCCTCCCATGCCATGCTGCTTTCTTTAGGGCATTGTCCACCTTTGACATCCCTCACACATTTCCTATCTGTGTGCAATGGCCTGTGGCCTAGCACAACAATTGTCCTGTAGCCTCAACCTCCAAGAATGGTGCCCAAACATTCCTCCAACAACAACATTCTACTCATCCTGCACTCATCCTAGCTGCCTGCCTCTTCCGCACTTGAGAACAACACCTCGGATCCTGTCTTGGTCCTTAAAACAGTCGCCCAAACCCTTGTTGTCTTGTACCTTTCTGTGTTGCGGCTAGACCAGAGTTATCTCTCTCCATCGAGTTCTTCTTAAAGGAGGAAATGTTGCACACTTGGATGCTCTCAACACATCACATCACCCTCTATTTATAACCAAAATAAGGGCTCCAACATAGATGAAGATACACATCTATTGGACTAATTTACTTCAAGCCTACATGACTTGAAAACCAATAATTACTTGTCAACTTAAAAAATTCATTTCTCCATTTCTACAACTCGGAATTCAACAATTCTTGAAGAGTTGGATTCTTCTTTCTGCCCTCTATTGTCTCATGCCATCACATGTAGAAATATGCTCCCAGAATTGCCCCAAACACGATTGGGTGCAAAACCCCATACTTGGGTTCTAAGCCCACAAGTGACCCTTGTGGTGCTTTGCCCTCCAAACCCTAAACCCTAGAGCTTGGAGTACCTCCCAAGCTACACAAATCAACACTCCCTCTTAGTGAGGGAGGTACTTCCAAGACTAGGAAGTACTTCAACAACATCATCACTACTCGTAATACTTGCCCAACTCCTAGCACTCACAATTGCAGTAACACTTGCCCAACTCCTAGCGCTCATAATCACATCTTGACGAATAATGACCCATCTCGCCACAGTTGAAACACTCGACTTTACTCAAGTCCTTCTTTTGCTTACCCTTTATTCGCATTGTAAGTGCCACATCATCATCGAAAGACTTCTTCTTTGGATGAATATCCACGTCTCATAACTCTTCCTGAATGAAGCCATCCCATAGCATATCCTAGTCTTGCAGCTTCTCCATGGCAATGATCCCTTTGATGAAGGGCTTCCAATCCTTGGTGAGCCATTTCAAGGCAATCCTTACCATATCTACATATGAAGTAGACACATTGATGGTAGCAAGCTCATCTTTGACCTGAGACAATATTGTCAGATACGAGGTCATGCTTTCACCCTTTATCATCTTGGTGGACTTTAACTAATCCTCCAATACCAGTACCCAATTCTCGTTCTTATTCTGGAACAAATTTTGAAGATTCATCCACATCTCATGTGCATTGTTCTTCTCAGACAAGTGAGGTATTAGGGCATCCTTCACACTATCTAGGATGATCAATCTCACCCTCACATCCAAATCATCCCATATTTCCAGCTCCTTAGGGTCGACTAGCTTCTTAATCTCTTTCTTGGACCCAGATCTTGTCGACCTGTAAGACCATCTTGATCCTTTCCTTCTAAGGAGTATAGTTGGACAACCCTTCCAACCTGTCCTCATACCAGATACCTACCTGCAACTTCTACATTATAATGACCCCTTCACTTATAAGGTGACCAACTCCCTCTCATGTTGTACGTCGTTGCGCACAACTCTGATTTACTTACTTCCAAAGTAGCTTAGACATGCTCTGATACCATGTTGAATTGCCACGACCTTGGGTCTGGGTTAGAGTCTTAAAATCACTGACGCTACCAAACCAAGAATCTCAACCATAAACTACTTTGCATAGTGGAAATAGAAAGCAGTAAATCACATATGCATAAATATACACACTTTTTAATAAAATTGTATAATATTGTACAATCCCAATCTTTGTTATATTAAACCAAATTTGAATAATACAACATCCTATGGTATACAAGATACAATGAAAAATGTTGTTGCATCTTCTATGTTGTATCTCGTCCTACTGATCCTTCGCTTTCGTATTGCTCACTAGCTACCCCTTAGTCCTTTAAAGGACAACACATCGAGACTCCAGGAGGGATACCACCTAACAACGCTGCATGTCACTTCTGTTGCATATACACAGGCTCATAAATATGCTCTCTGGGTAGGCCTAATTCCCAAACTCCAATTTTCCTTCTAGTAGCCTCTTTCATCCATCAAAGAGCTACTCATTAGGCTGCAAACTTCACCCAATCACACACCAAACAACGTCCTTCTTGTATGTTTCTCTAGGGCTACTTTGGGTAGCCAACACACTACCCTCCAATTGGACCAATGGAACCCAATACAATCATTGTGGAATTTGCACCAATGAAGACACACGATCACCCAATCACCTCCAAATTGGGTCCCACAGGTTGCAAGTCAATCTGATCCAAACCGGTCACTCCTTGACCCAATGTTCCTCCACAAATCATTGCTTTCATTTATGTTTGCATGCTGTTGTTTGTTGCAGTCCTGGTTAGGGTACTTACTGCAGCCTTAAACACACCCCACAGTCAACAAACCAACCCTTTAAGGGTTGCAACCCACCTTGGAAAGCTTCCTCCCATGCCACACTGCCTTCTTTAGGGCACTGTCCACCTTTGACAGCCCTCACAAAGTCCCTAGATGTGTGTTATGGCCTGCGACCTAGCACAACAATTGTCTTGTAGCCTCGACCTCCAAGGATGGTGCCCAAAGAGTCCTCCAATAACAATGTTCTGCTCCTCCTGCACTCTGCTTAGTTGCCTTCCTCTTTCACACTTAAGAACAACACCTCGAATCTTGTCTTGGCCCTTAAAACAATCACCCAAACGCTCATTGTCGTGTACCTTTCTGTGTTGCGGCTAGACCAGAGCTATCTCTCTCCACCAAGTCCTTCTTGGAGTAAATGTTGCACACTTGGATGCTCTCAACACATCACATCACCCTCTATTTATAGCCAAAAGAGGGGCTCTAAAGAATAGATGAAGATACACATCTATTGGACTAATTTACTTCAAGCCTACATGACTTGAAAACCAATACTTGCTTGTCAACTTCAAAAATTCATTTCTCCACTTCTACAATTTGGAATTTGATGATTCTTGAAGTGTTGGATTCTTCTTTCCACCCTCTATCGTCTCATGCCATCACATGTAGAAATGTGCTCCTAGAATTTCCCCAAACATGGTTAGGTTCAAAACACCATACTTGGGTTCCAAGCCCACAAGTGACCCTTGTGGTGCTTTTCCCTCCAAACCCTGAACCATAGGGCTTGGGGTACCTCCCAAGCTACATAAATCAACACCTAGTGGGTGTCACTTTTGATTTATTATGGTTAAGGAAATTGGCAAAGGCAAGGAGGCATTAATTGGCATTTTATTTATGAAAATAAAGGAAAATAGGAGAAAAGGGAGATGAAAGGTCACAAATTTGCATGAGAGGAAAATTGAAGGAAAATAGAGAAAATTGAAGGAAACAGAGGCCTCAATGATAAAAATGCTTCTGAGGATTAGTTCACAACTTTTGTTGGTTCAACTTTTGTTAGTTCAATTTTGGATCTCTCTCTATTCTCTCATACTATTGCACACTTCGAGCATTCTTTGAGTACTCTAGCATTGGAGAAAGCAAGTAAAGGAAGGCAAAGGAAGGACAAGGAAAGCAAAGGAAGGACAAGGAAAGCAAAGGAAAAACAAGGAAGGTTGGATCAAGCAGCTTCAACAAGAAAAAATGCAGGTAACAAGTTGCATGTATGATTTCCTAGATGGTTTGTGAATTCATGGTACATGCACTTGTATATTTGATTATCTTGTTGTCATTTGCATGGGTTTTGTTGAGTGTGACAATGGTTTCAACCTTTCCTTGCCATTTCTGGATAGGCATGGTGTGATGGGATTCTTTTGTTTGGTTTAGCTTTAAATTTCTAGAAGGTTTTGGAACCAGGTGACGTGGTCTCACGGAAATTCCCAAGGGTTGGGGGTGGAGGTAGTTTAACATCTAGGAAGCCACCAAAATGTGGATGGAGACAAAAAAATTCCTCAAGGTAATGGTGAAGAAATTTTAAGGCATCCAAGCTTGTTTTGGGCTTAGTGATCCCTTGAAAATTTTTGGTGAGATCATGGTAGCTTGAGAGTGAAGGTGGTTTAATCTTTAAGAAGCCCTGGTTGTTTACGTCTTGAGTTTCCACATTCATGCTTGGAATATGGCACTAGGGTGATTCGCTAAAAGAAAGATTTGGTTCAACTTAATCTATGGTCTGGTTATATGTGGAAGTCCCTGACTTGGTTGGCTTTTGCATAAGTTAATAAGAGCTATTTTCCTATTGTATTCTATGAGCACTTGTACATGTTATCATGGTGATTTGATGACAACAATAATGGTTAATAATATGGTTATGTGCTGGTTATACGGATGGATTTGCAATGTACTCTAGCCATGTCTTGTTCAATATTTGATAAGTATTTGATGGTTAATGAATGCATGGGTTAACAAATGTTATTACAACAATTATGAGAGGGCATTAGACCTTCTTGATGATTCCCAGATAAGTTCAGACTCCTATGTTCGGATATGCATTCATGACCTGTAGATTACATGTTCATCATAAGTTTGATGAAATGTCTGTCATAGTTAGGCATGGTTAGGTCAAGTCTTTGATCAAGTTTGGTATGATCGACATTGTCTTCAAGTCTTTGATCAAGTTTGGTATGATCGACATTGTCTTCAAGTCTTTTATCATTCTGGAAAGTTTTAGGAAGTTATGAGCAGTGGTATGGAGGCTGGCTTGGAATTGTGGCTTAGATCTCAAGATCACAGGCACTGAACTGAGTAGTTTGGGTCACAAGCACACCCAGGCAGGCTTGTGTATGCAGTTGGAGGGTCACAACCACACCCTTGCAGGCTTGTGCATGCCGTTAGGGTGTTTAGTCACTGAAAAAGCTATCCAACTGAAGGTTGGATCACTTGGGGTGGTCCTTTAGCCCTGAGCATCTTGTAAGCTCTATAGGATGTGAGTTTGTAGTTAGTAAGTTCTAGTTGTCAGCCCCACTTCCATATATGAAGCTTGGAGGTCAGGTCATGTCATGGTAACTCTTCCTCTCATGCTTATCCCGATAGACCGGTGCAATAGGATAAATGTGGAAGGGATGGTTACAAATTAGGGGGACTTATTGCTAGGTCTTGGTGCCATGTAATGTTGGAGGTGGAAATCTAAAGAATATAAGAACTACTCTAGAATTTGGTGCCAAGTTTGGAGCCACTAATACTCTAGTTAGTAGTTTGGTCAACCATCATCGAAAATTGGGAAGATTATTGGCCAAATAGGAAGTTTCTTGACACCAATTGTCGTAGCCACAAAAGCATATCGCAATAGGTTCCTTGAAGTACGAGGTGGAAAAAATGGAAAATGGGGTTTGCGAGAAGAGAGCATAGACCCCCAATGTTAGAATTGGAGAAGAAATGAGACCTTGGATTCCATATACAATTGAGTAGGAACAAAAAATACTTGAAAACCCTTGACTTATATTGGCATGCCAAAACTCTAATTGCATGTGCTATAGAAGACAAGTGTTCTCAATGCAACAAAATTCTCAAGAAGCTTAACTAGGTAGACCATGAGTATGAAAATCTCATTAAGGCCATTTGAGCATTAAAGGCCGCTAATGAGAAAGTAAGGGAATGACACATGACATAGAAGCAAAAAAATAATGTTTTGATGATGGGAGGACAAGTATAGCTCAATTTGCAGCAATTAGGGCTGCACATGCATGAACCACTTTTCCAAATTTCATTTATGTTGCTTTTGACTATGGATCTAAGAATGAGTTTATGTTCTTCTAAGTCATATAGCTCTATCCAACTTTTTGATTTATATATTATTAATGAACAAACCCTAAATAGTTCATGTTTAATATTAGGTTGCTAATTTTTTTTTTTTAATTTCTAATACCTTGATAAACCCACACATGAGAAAAACATTTCATAAAACAATTAATACACTTTGATAAATCTGAAAAAACATATGTAAATTAAGCTTTTAAAAAAATAACTTCTACTAAATTCAAATGGTAAAATAACTATATATAATTACCTTTAAAAAACCTTCTAAACTAGGAAAAAATTAATGCCTAGAGTAAAAAAAACAAATATATAAATAATAATACATATGGATGCAAGACACTTTAAAAAAAACTTTCTCAACTAGAAAAAACAATCCTTAAAGATAGAACTTTGACTTTAATTTGAAAAAAAAAATAATTCTTTTTTTAATTTAATTTAAATTAAAATTAAATTTATATAAAAAATAATAATAGAAAAACAAATTGAGTGAAAAATGGAGTGATAATGAATATTATTATTAATATTTTTTAAATTTAAATGTAATTTCTTTTTGGGTTAGCAGAATATCTTCACATGTTAGGGAATAGGACCAATCTTACTATGCCTACAACTCAGAGGGGATGTGATTCATGTTGTGCAAGTATCCCCACATCCAAGCGACTGGTTAATCCCGCCCAGCCCAGCCCAGCCCAGCCCACTTTGAACACACTTTTAAGGGAATTGGGGTATGGTCACACGAATATTCTCACGATCCCAGGACGAGAGTAATGGTATTGAACATTCTCTCACACAAAAGGCTAAGCAACAATGCTCAAAAACCTCGGCCACATGGGACTTTTAAACGACATACAAGGGCTTGGGTCCCAAAACATCTTCCGACTTGGACAACAGATAGAAACCCTACTGCTATTCCTTTAATTGCTCGTGAATGATGGGATCGACGGTAACATTCCCTCTCCGCATGATTGTGCGAGAGATAGAAGTATATAAAAAAGCATCCAGAAAGATTGTTATTACATTTGTCTGAGGCATGCAATTTGTTTATTGGTTCCTATTTACCCCTTCTCTTCTGGTTGTTGTGGGGGTAGCGTAGGCCACCGGCGTATTCAGTCTCTATATCCTTGACACGGCTTCTGTGGGTCGGCCTGCCAAATCTTGAAAGATCTATTCTCAGGGTTTCATTTCCATTTAGCGGAAGCATTCAAGGTCAGAAATCTTCATCGATCCTGTAATGTTAATTTTCATGATCAGAAAATTAAAACTTGGCGGTGTTTTAATTATCTCTCGCAAAATGCTTTTTGTATTCTCACGTTTTCTTTTTGTTTTCGTGCAAAAATTCGTTGCGTTTTGCTTGTTTTTGAAAAAAATCCAATCAACTTCTATAGAGATTAGGTCGGGTTTTCAATCCCCAAAACAGAGAAAACATACTGTAAAAGTCTTCAGCGTTTAGGTTGTGCACAGGGGTGCAGATAAGTTTGCATGCAGATAATTTTGCATATGGTCTATAAAAAGATTGCATCGCCGAATTGTCTGCAGAAAGTTTTGCTAGGGCTTCGTTCTTTATTGAGATGTTTAATCCTAACAGTATTAATCTGTAAGAGTCCATATTTTACACGGGGTTTTGAAGGTGCAATGCGGACTATTTGAGCTGAAACTCGCAAGAGTTTCCACTTGCAATATATCTGCACATATACATATATCGATATAGTCCTTAGTAAAGTAATTTTATTCATTGAGTGTGTTAGCTCGTCAAAATGGTAAAAGGAGGAGGAGGAGCGAGAGCGAGAGCGAGAGGAATAAGGCATTCAAGTCCTCCTCATGACTCGAAGAGGCATAGGGGTTGGGATTCGGTATCCGGAAGACAAGAGGAGCATGAGCATCATCACCATCATCGCCATCGTCGTCTCTCTTCAAGCCTAAGCAGAAGCCAAAGAGATGGAAGAGGGGTTCAGCAGGGAAAACCTGTAAGAAATTTGTCTGCAGGTGGTGAGAATTTAACAAGGGCATCGTCGAAGCGTGACGAGCACAGAATACAATATTCCGATGTTAGGCGAGAATTTGTAAAGGAGCAGTATCCGAAGTATTCGGGTAATAACCAGGACAATTTCATAGAGAAATCGGTTACTGCAGCAACCAGAAGAGATGAGCCGATCAGAACGTCTTCATCCATTGAAAAGGAGCAGTATCGGAAATATTCTGATGCTAACCAAGAATTTGTAAAGGAGCAGTATCCGAAGTATTCTGTTAATAACCAGGGCATCTTCACACAGAAATCGATTACTACATCATCCATAAGCGATGAGGAACTCAGAAGGCCTTCATCCATTGAGAAGGAACAGTATCCGAAGTATTCCGATGCTAGTCGAAAATTTGTAAACGAGCAATATCCGAACTATTCCGATGCTAGTCGAGAATTTGTAAACGAGAAGTATCCGAAGTATTCCGATACAAGTCGAGAATTTGTAAACGAGCAGTATCCGAAGTATTCCGTTAATAACCGGGATAATTTCACACAGAAAACGATTACTACATTACCCAGAAGAGATGAGGAGATCAGAAGGCCCTCATCCTTTGAAGCATCGAGGTGGTCATCAGTTGCAGATATAGAGGAGTTCAGAAGGCCATTGCCAATGTCAGACAGAAAATATTCATCATTTCATTACACTGATGGACAGGATGGACTACTTCAAGGCCGCAATTCTTCTTTTGCTTCTTCGTTAGCTTTATCTGCACCTGTAAACAGTGCTGGAAACGGGAACAAAATTATAGGAAGGGATCCTGAATTACTTAACCAAAATAAGGATACTCAATTTGCAAGCAGGTCTGTAGAGGGGAAAGTTCTAGATACCTGTGGCATGTTAGAGCAAAGATCTATTGTGTTGAAAGATGGAACAGTGCAGACTTTTTTCACATTGCCTCCTACGAGTTCAGAGAATCCATTATCCAAATCCAAACCGTACTCCAATAATGACGTGATTTGCAGTAATACTGGTATATTGTATTCAGATGGCAATGAGGCATTTGGCCCCCCTCCAGATCTGGTTGGAACCCAACATTGTCAGGATCCCCAATATACCAAATCAAAGAGTAACCATGAGTTACATTGTGGCAGACTATCACTGGGACAAGCTGTTGATCAGGAAGAGGAACATATGAAAAAGATGGATTATTCAAGGAATACGACATATAATATTGGGTTGGTCCAGTCGAAAAGCTCAGCATTAGATACCAACACTTCTAGATTATCTAGGGGTGCCTTGTTTTCTGGACATAGAGATTCTTTACATGCATCCTCAGAAGACTTCAGTAGTGGCAAGTTGCATAATGTTTCTACTCATGAAAACTACAGACAGAGAGATACTTACATCAATGAGAATGGTTTAGTACTTAATACACAGAACTTGTCTGCCGAAGGTCTTCAGCCTTGTTTGCGAAAACAATTGCATGGTAGCCCATCTAGAGGCCAATCTTTAGCTCCTTACACAGAATATGCCAGGAGAGAGAGGCCTGAGGGTAATTTTGTGTCTCATGACCTGTACATCAATGACCAGCATAGCCTATATCAAGATAGTGCTTGTAGCTCCCAAAGGGGAGCAACTTCACAGTATGGAAGTTTGGTAAGATCATATATTGATGGTCACAGGCCTGATCAGATGGAAGACACTGGAGATATAGGAAGACACTTGAGAGGCGTAAAAAATGATCATCCCATGGAAAGGGATCCAGTAGACCACTATGGAAATATGTGCAAGACCTCCCCACGGGCTATTTCAAGTGATTTGCATGGAGAATCTTTTAATTCAAAGCGGGGTCACATATCGGATGTTTTGAGAAGGGAGGCATCACAAAATAATTTAATCAGGCATGATAGGAAAGAGTATCCATACAGAAGAGAACTTTCTGATATGGATCAAATGGAAAAAGCTAGGACCTCCTTACAAGAGGCCACTGCTAGTCCACGTGGATCTAGGTTAAGCCCTGTATCTAGATCACACCTACCTATTCGAGAGCTGGACTTGCATGGAAATGTTCACAGAGTGTTGAAAAGGAAGTACATTGATGAGGATAATCATAGGGTTGACATAGAGCAGGTCATTCTGAAGGACTGGGATAAGTCTAAGAAGCTTCAAGAAATGGATCTTGATGAGAATGATTGGAGAGATCAAGAAAAAAATATCTATCGTACATATGTGGGGAGAACATCCAATGATGATAGCTTGCGAAGGGTTCCTGATTTGAGGTTATCCCCTCGGGGCAATTCATTTCATATGTCAAGGCAATCACCTGAGTCAAAGATTAACCAGGCAAAGTTCAGTGGTCAGTCAAGATGGAAAAAACGAGACTGGCACTATGCCAATGATCCCAGGCAGAACATCAAGGAAGAACAGAGTTTCCATCGCCCTTACAAATTTCAGAAAGCCAGTGTTCAGTATGATGAACAAGGCACCTCATGGAATAGGCCTTGTGCAAAAGATGATGAACTATTATGCAACGAGGTATCTTTTCAGCAGCTTGATTTGCCTGAGGATTCTGATGCCTTCAAACAACAAGTTCAGAGAGCATTTCTGCGTTTTTCAAAAGTTCTCAATGAGGATCCATTGCAACGAAAACTTTATGAACAGCAGGGGAAAGCTGGATCCTTGCCTTGCATCGTGTGTAGCAGCAGGTCTGTGTTCTGATTTGTTAAGTACTATTGCACACAAAAAAATTATGAGTCAAAAATGTATATTTTTCTTGATTCATATTCTGCACTTAAGATCTTTGAGTTCTCTCTTTCTAAGATAACATCAAATATAATTCTTTAGTTCCCAGAGATGCCCACAATCTCAAGTTTTAACTTTTCAGAGTTTTTATGAATATATTGTCCCTTTCATCAGCCCTTTCTTAACTTTACTTTTGATTTCATTTCTTGTTCGAAAGTAGTCAGTAGTTACTGGTTCGTCCTTAAGGGATCCCTCTGTTAAATCTTATTGGCTGTTTATGTCATGAAAGGAAAGCATCTCTGGCTCTAGAGTTTGCTATGATGCTAATAAAACAGGAGACTGAACAGTGAAGTTGAGAAAGGGGTCGACTGAGAACCTTTACAGATTTAGTTTGAGAAACTCCATGGATCTTCTGACTTGCATGATAACTAAAGTCCTCATGAGAAGTCAGATTGTGCAAATGCCTGGTGGTTACACATGATAGCAAGTCTATAGCTGTAATGTTTTGATGAAGTTGTGTTTCCTTGTAATTTTGTGGCCCGAAGCTGTTATCATATATCTTACAGCTACAAGTATTTTCGACAATTTAAATTCCAGATATAACGTTTTAGCCAATGAGATTTATCATTAGAGCATGCTACTTTTGGTCTTCAGATGATGATTCATTGATTCTAATTGGTGCAGCTGAAGCTATGAAATTTGAACAAGTTCTTTTCTGGTCTTAATTGCTTATCGGCTAGATATGCAGACTTTCTCAGGGAAACAATATTTGGAACATTTACTGAGGGGGAGGGAGAGGGTGCATGCATGCATGTACATGCCAACTACAGACAATAGGGTGCATGCATGCATGTACATGCCAACTACAGACAATATTCTACAGCAGCAGATGATATGGTTGCATCCCTCTTGAATTATAGAGGGAGAGGGTGCATGCATCCATGTGTTTGCCAGATGGCCTTAAATAAGGCATGAGCTACCACTATCTACTCTTAGAGGCACATGCCACCAGTTAAAGATAGACTACGAGTGAATAAAAATAAAATTCTGTTTGGCTTAATTTTTAGTGAATTTTATTTTGGAGTTTAGTCACATGCAAACATATTTTTGGAAAACCTAGTAACCGCTATTTTGATCTGTCAGGGAGAGGGAAGAGGTGTGGATTCATTCATTGAGTCTTGAATCTAGCAGTGAGCAGCTTAAGGGTGTTTTCCTTTAGCAGTGTTTTTTGTTTTTTATTTTTTTAAATGTTCAGGATTAATAAAAGCAGTGACTGTTTTTCTACATCATTTGTTTATAAATTTTAACACAGCCAGCTTGATAGGTTCGTAGTTCTGCTGTTTTTAGTTTCCTGTAGAAATTGTAGTACAGTGCAGAATCTGTCTACCACGAGTTAAAAAATTTCAGCATAGTATGAGTGTTTTGCTGAAACCTTCTAGGAATCTTTGAATGGACTGTGGGGATTCTACCTGTGAGAGGGAGCTGTTGGGAGCTTTCAGGGGTGAGATACTCATGATGCATGCTTAACTAAAGCACAATGGACCTGTGGTCAGGTTGTTTTTCTTTGGTTAGGATACTGATCTGTTTTGTTTTGCAGAAGATTCCAGTGCAGCAGTATGACTACACTCAGTCACATATATGAAGACAGAGTGGAAGGTCCCGCTAGCCTCTTTTTGTGGAATTTTTGAATAAGGATGTCGGAGGAGCAGGATCTGTGGGGATCAGATATTAAGATAGATTGAAAGGTCCCTCTAACTTCATTCCATGGAAGTGTCGAGTAAAGACGTTGTTGAAGAAGCATGATCTGTCGAATTTTGTTGAGAATCTAGTTGTAGAGCTTACCAATCCCTTCTTGTTGGTAGATGATAAAAAGAATATGGCTGAGGTCAAGCGAGTCATCCTCTACTTTGTGAAAGATCTTTTGATCCCTCACTTCGATGAGAAGATCACGAGAAATGACATGTTTGATATTCTAGCCACTCTTTATAGCCATTCAGATGAGCAAGGTAGACATTGTAGTTGCATACTTGATGAGATCAGTGATAAGATTGCAGTAGTTGGAGAGCAAGGGTGAAGAGCTAGCACCCATTGTATTAAATGGGTTCTCTTCTTCCTTGAAACCGTTTGTCTGTGGGTATTTTGCTTGGAAAAAGATTCCTACTTTTGAGAAGCTAGGGGATTATTTCATCTAGGAGGAGACGAGATTGAAGACCTATTATTGTAGTTGTGGAGGAGGAGGAGGAGGAGGAGAATTTTGCCGTCATTAGCAAGATGAACATGGGCAACAAGAAGGGAGGGCTTGGAAGGAGATAGGAAGGGAAGAGAGAGGATTTAGGTTCCTCTAACTAGGGAAATAAGGATTTGAGCCACATCTAGGGCTTCACAATTGTCAAAAGTTTGGGCACTTTGTTTCTAAGTGTCGTGAGAAGCAGGGGAAGGGGAAGCGACAATGGTATAAGTTGTTTGTAGGGAGTGGAGAAGCATTAGTTGGAGTGGGTTAGTTTTCATCCAAGCTTTAGACACACTTCTCTATGGTCTCGTGCCTATTAGATAACACCATGTTTGGTGTTTGCTAGTATGTGGATAATGGAACCTCCAAACATGAGACCTCTAATAAGAGTCCTTCGACATTTTTCACGAACATGAGTCTAGCATGCAAGTGGAACTTGGTGATGATACCATGTATGTAGTTGTAGGAGTGGGATCCATCTTAGTCCAAATGCGATTAGGTGACATCCTCATGCCCATTGGTGTTTTGTATGTACTTGGCTTAACTAAAAATCTCCTTTCAATTTCAATGATGATAGAGCTTTGGATATATAGTTAAGTTTGACAATCAACAAGTTCTCATCTAAAGACTAAAAGAGATGCTTGGATCTTAGTTAGGTTAGGTGTTGGCCAAAGGTGCTTGTGAGGGTGGTTTATGTAGGTTGCAGGGGGATCTTGTGAGAGAGATCTAGTGCATGACAATGACAACTTGTGTGAACTTTGGCATGAGAGACTAGGTCACTTGCATTATGGAGCATTGTCAATCTTGAAGAACATGGTGTAGGGATTACCAGACTTAAAGGTTGAGAAGAAAGGAGTGTGCAAGAGTTGTGTTCTTAGAAAGCATGTGAAAGTTATTTTTCCTAGAAATGAGCATAGGTCAAGAGAGATTCTTGACCCAATCCAGTCAGATACATTTGGACCCATGTGTTCAACTTTATTACTAGGTAACATTTACTGTGTATTTTTTGTTGATGATTCTTTTGTTAATGAAGTCCAAGGATGAGGTCTTCAGGAAGTATCAAGGGTTTAAGGCCCTTTAGAAAAATAAAACAAGTAAAATTAAGGTGTTTAAGGTCTGGCAATGGAGAGGAGTATACCTCGAAGGAGTTTGATAGCTTTTGGAAGGAAGTTGGAATCAAGGAGGAGCTGACAGTTCCTTACAAACCTTAGCAAAATGGGTTGCAAAGAGGAAGAATAGATTGATCACAAAAACAACCAAATCCATGATTCATGATTTGTATCATTGATCCATGTGTTTCTAGGTAGAAGCATGTCTTACTACTATCTATATTCCAAATAGGTGTCCTCACAAAATTTTGAAGGACAAGACATCAAAGGAGGCATTCACAAGTGAGAAGCCTCAGGTATCACATCTTTGTGTTTTTGGTTATATTGTCTACATTCATATCCTTGATGAGAAAAGGATCAAGTTAGAACCTACTAGTTTGAAGGGCATCTTTATAGGTTATAGTGAAGATCTCAAAAGTCTATAGAGTTCACATTCCATCTCAATGGAAGGTAGTTGTGAGAAAAGATGTTAAGTTTGATGAGGATGTGTGGTCCTCTAAGTAGTAGGAATCTCGAATAATGACCATGGAGGTTCTTGCTGCCCCAAAAGCATATTTGTAGAAATTAGAAAAAATAAAAGAAATAGATTCATATTCGCAAGATTCCAAAGGTGTTGGGGTTGCCTCTTTACCTTAGTTCAGCTAGAAATCCCAGATGGCTCACCTAGACATTGAAGGAGGCAGTAGAGCAAGTTGGTGCTCCATCTTCCTTTTCAGTAAGCCATCCTCCTAAAAAGTTCCCTAATTATGTTGCACTAATGTCCTCCATTATTGATACAAAACCTTTCAATTATGAGGAGAGATAGTAGGGAGATGGGTATAGTAGAATGGCATATGTGTGGGTGATAGTGTCTATATCATAGGGGAAGTCAATGGTTGTAACTTGTACATGGTTAAGCATGTGGCATATAGTAGTATAGAGAAATACAAAGTGTGCCTATATCATAGGGTAAGTCAATGGTTGTACATGGTTAAACATGTGGTAGATGGTAGTATAGAGAAATACAAAGTGTGGTTCATGGCTAGAAAGTTCTAGAAAGAGTGAATTGGCTATGAGGAGAGTTTTGCTCTTTTTGCTAGGTAGTCTTTGGTTGGAGTTTATTATATATATCAAATGGATATAAGGCAACATTTTTTAATGGGTTGAATGAGGACGTTTACATAAAGTTAGCCAAAAGGCTTAAAGGTGCATGGGCATGAGACCCATTGATCCAATTGTGGATGGAGCAACCTTTAGATGTTGTAGAAGCATTTGGTTTTGTTGTTTTTGATCTCGATCCAATATAGGTTTAATTCATCTACTAAGTAGTTTACCCAAAACAAGGTGGTGAAGATGTGTAGTTTACTCAAAACAAGGTGGTGAAGATCCAAATCGAGATGTAGTCTTGAATGATTATTCATTCTTTGTGGCTAGGGAGTTCAAGTGATCGAATTGAAGTTTCTCTCTTTAGAGATTGAGATAGGGCTAGTAGTTACAGTGCTTGCAGTATCCTTCTTTGCACATCATATAAAGAAGCAATGGCACACGCATGGGCATCAACAAATCAAAACCCATATTTGTAGGTTGAGGAAGGTTCTTTATGGGTTGAAAATTCACCATGTCCATGGTACTATAGGATCAATGACTACATTTCAAGTTTGGGTTTCGATAAGATAGATGCAAATTCTAATTTTTAGCTTTTGGTTGATTCTTCACCAATGTCCTTCAGGACAAAGTTGGTGAAGAATTTGACATGAAGGACATTGGCTTGAATCTTGATGCACTATTTTCTAGGTCTAGAGGTGGGGCAAAGACTCAATGAAGTTTTCCTCGGACAAGGTAAATGCGTAACCGAGATTTTTAAAAGATTTTAGACGATATACTACAAGCCAGTGGCTACTCCTATGGTAGCAACTTTGATGTCCTTTATTAATTCTGATTTTGATTTGATTGATCCATCTATGTACATGCAATTGATAGGTTCCCTTGTACTTTTCAGTCATCACTTTGAGTCCGTGCATGGTGCAGCCTAGGTAGGTTGATTGATTTGTTGCAAAACCTATGCTCTGGTACTTGAAGGGCTTGATGTATTTTGGATGGAGATATGCTGGTGATGGAGAGGTGTTATTGCAAGGATTTTCAAATTTTGATTGGGTGGGTAGTGCTAGTGATTGGAAGAGCATTTCAAGATGTTTTATCTATGCTGATAAGTGTGTCTATTTTGGATTAGGGCTTCTGGAATTTTAATTTAATTATCAATAAATATTAGGTGGATGTTATGGATTTAATCTTCACAAAATATTTTAGAATATTCTTATTAGTAGTAGTCACATATCAAAGGTTGAGATTTATCTAAAAAAGTAGTTATGCCCTTTTTTTCCCTTTTAATTAAATTGATTAATCAAAATAATTTCATATGAACAAGTGTCATATAAAATGAGTTTATGGTTTTTTGGGCATGTGGTATGGAATTTTGATAAGCCATGGTATTGGCCCATGGTATTGTAACAAAGCCTATTTACAGGCTAGGAATCACGATGGTATATTGGGGATGAATCTCCATGGTTAAGAATATTGTTGCATGTTGTTTTAAATGTATTTATGTTTGACTCATAAATTTTGATTATAATTAATAATAGTGATAATAATTTAAAATAAAGTTATAATTTAGTTAATTTTTATGATTTTCTTATTAATCTCGGCAATGTGAGATGTATCATGAAGTAAGTGTTACAATGTCTAGCCATTTAATTTATAAGGTAACACTAGTTTAGGATTAGGTGTGGTTTCTTGTTTCAATAGGAAACAAAATTATGTAGCACTTAGTGCAGCAGAGGCAGAATTAGTGGCTAGTTCTGCTAGTTATGAGGCTATCTGGTTTTGCATGTCACTAGCAGAGCTGACAGAACAGAGTTTGGATGCAACTTTGATTTATTGTGACAAGCAGAGTTGTATCAAACTCTTTGAAAATCTAGTATTTCATGATTGATCAGCATATTGAAATTAGGTCTCACTTCATAACAGATGGTGTTTAGAAGGGAGTTCTGGTTCTGCAATACATTTCAACAGATCAGTTGCTAATATCTTGGCCAAACCACTTGCAAAAGGGATACTTGAGATGTTCAGAGAACAACTTGGTGTGGCGAACACTTTCCTTTTTAAGAGGGAGTGTTAATGAAAGTACTTCAGGCAGAGCGAGAGGGTAGCATTAGACAAGGAATGTGCAACGACCAGCTATTCTTAGAGGCATGCACCATTAGTTAAAGATAGACTAGGAGTCAAAAGTAAAAATAAAAATCTGTTTGGTTTTAGTTTTAGTAAATTCTACTTCTCAGTTTGAGACAGGCAAACCAATTTTCGTAAAACCTGTTATGCCCTGCTCAGATCTATAAGAGGGAGAGCAGAGGTACAGATTCATTTATAAGTCTTGAGTCTAGCAGTGAGCGGTTTAGGATTATTTTCTGCAGCAGTTTTTTCATGTTCAGAATTAATAAAAACAGTGACAGGTTTTGACAGTCTTATTCTGCTGGCTTTTAGTTTTCTGTAGAAATTGTAGTACAGTGCAGAATCTCTTTAGCACAAGTTAGAAAATCAACAACATTTACAGATTAATAAATTCAAGAATCATGGCAGAAATGTTAAACTGTACCACAAAATGCTGATAGTCATCCATGTAGAGGATAAAATATAGCATGGTTGCCACATCATGTTTGATTCATTCAACTGTGACGATAGTTATCATCCAGTTATTCATCTGAATTGACATGCTGATGAGTTATCCGTTATCATTCCCGGGGCCGGGGACAATGAAATATAACATTATTGCAGCAATTCTGAGCATTTTTGGGTTTGGCTTCTGTTGGTGTTGGCTCGCATAACTGATGACATTTGTTTTATGGAAGAAGATTACTGCAAAGTGATGCAAAATAGCATGACATGTGGTTATTCCTTTTAAATTCTTAAGAATAAAGTTCTCAAGGAACAGGCTTTACTTCTGACTGAATCAGCTTCAAAGATGCTTTTTAGATGGGTGAGACTGTGTTTGAAACTGGGCCTTCATCATAGATAATGTGACCCCATCTGTGCCAAGAGAAGCAAGTTATATGAAATTTAGGTTCAGATGTTTCCTTAGTCTTGAAACCATACTCTTGAGATTAGAGGCATCTTCAACTCTCTGGCAGACAAAGTGTTTGTCAAATCACTGAACAGAGCTTTTAACTTCATTCCTTCTGATTCATGCATTAGTAATGATTAACAGCATTGAGAAATAAATAGCCTAATCTGGGATAACGACAGTACCTTTCTGTATCAAGCTGAGTGTTGGTATATTGGATTTCAACGTTGTTAGCTCCATACTTGTAGTAGATGGCAATACCAACATTTTGTAACAATCAAGCGTGGGAAATAATGTTTTATTTTGCAATTTCTAGGCATTGTTGGCGAGGCGAAGTATAAAATGACTTATTTTTAAATCTCCGGACTCTGTTTGCTGTTAGAGATCACAATCTCTTTGAGAACATCTTAACTTAAAAATTCAGTATCTGCACAGGATGGACTAGCTCATCACTTTGTTCTCTGCATTATGGATTATTTCTCACAAGGACATTCATTTTTCAGAAGGACATCAGTATTCTACTGGATAAAATATAATGCCTAGAAATACGTGGTTGGTGGTAAAAACGTCACATTAGGGCATATCTATCTCTAGCTTCTGAACAATCTGTGCAATGCTGTTATTTGACTGACCACCATGAAGGCATTGCAGGTATGTATCTCCTTCACTTTTTGGAGGGAAGATGCATTGTGCATTAACATCTATATCCATTCCTACACTTTATACTGATTTATGAAAAAATCACTTGATTATCCACCCATCCTCCTGTGCACACAGTGCACACCTTACACAAGCAAGCACCTATTATTAGCTTTCAAGCAGACATGCAACTAAGCAAGGACATGTGCATATGGACAATTATTTTTTCAATCATATATATACATATCTATGATTTTATATATTCTCTTTCTCTTTAGTGCTATTATAAGTTTGAATTTTGTTTTTATTTATAATTTTAAGTTTAATACAACCTAGTAATGTTTATTAAATACCATATTGGCAATTACTCTCCACAAATTTATACTAGTAGTCTGCCCTGCAGCTCCCCCCTCTCAGATACACAAATATATTTGTGTTTATTGAGAGTCAATAACTCGTGCATACACTTTATTTGCTATCCATAATTTGATGTATTTGTTGGTTCATTTTCTATATGATTACTTAATACCCCACAGCTCCCCCCTCTTAGTTTTTTGTTTTGTTTTGTTAAACGGTGGTTCACGGACACTGGGAGGCTGCTACATCCACGGAAAATCTGGGCAGATCAACCCTGAAGGGAATCAATTCCCGCTGGCCAAACTAGCAGGGCCTAACCCCAAGGGCATCGAGGAAAATTGACTCTGTGACGTCCCAATCAACGAGGTACTTAGCAAGGGAACTCGACCAGTTGAGCTAACCCTTGAGGCTAGCTCCCCCCTCTCAGATAAACGCAAATATATTTGTGTTTATTGAGACTCTGAGAGTCAATTACTTGTCCATGCACTTTATTTGCTATCCATAATTTGATGTATTTGTTGGGTCATTTTCTATATGATAACTTATCCAAATATTGATGCATCCCTGTCATTACCTTGAAAGTTCAATGCTTAGTATTGAATGGACATGAGTGAAGTTTTTTTCTGATGTCCACATTGTGTGATCCTAGGCTAGTTAGTGGTATTTTGACAACCTGGAACAACCAAAGTTCAAATTGAAAATGCATCTTGATGAGTGTCATTGATGAAGTTGTTTGTATTGTGGATAATCCCTCTTTTCTGTTATGATGTGTTCATAACATCATAACGGACTTTGAGTGAGGTGCAGCATTCTAAAGCCAGGTATGAGGGGGATGTGTAATGCCCATGCCTAAGGCTATCATGACATGTGGCATAAGTTGGTCCGAAATAATTTTAATTTTATTATTATTTTTAAAACAATTGATTAAGGATGAGATATGTAAAGTCTGTGCTTATAGATCAAAACCAGAGATTGGTGGTGGTGGTGTGGCCTGGTCAAAAGCTGGCCATTTTCTGGTAGTTGGCAATATATGTTCATGGCCCGATTCAGAGCAAAATTCCTGCATTAAATTATGATTGTTTGGTTCGGTAGCAAGTAGCTAATACAGTAATAATTGTTCTTACTGACAAAAATCCAGGCATGAACAACAAGTTTGGGTTTGTCAGTGCCATCATTATTCTGTAAAAGAGCCTGTGTTGTATATAACATTTATGATTTGATCCTTTGTATAGTCAGCCACTGCTAGATAATAATCTTATTAGTCTTAATTCACATAAAGAGTTCCATAGGTTAACAATGGTAAATGGCATTGGTTGTTGAGGAAGTAGTTCTTGTGTCCCTTGACCTGTGACATTATTTAGCTGGATTTAAACTATTATTGGTAGGGATTTATAGGTTTCTGTCATTGTTCTTTTGGGAACGAATTTTCCAATTATATGAGTATTTCTATTTTATGATTTTTGCAAATAGCTATATTATTGATATGGCTCTCTGTAGTTTGTGTATTTCGCTTCAAATTTTCTGTCTGGAAATTTAGTTTCTTATTTATAATGACATTTTGTTTCTATATTCTCCTTTGCAGGTTTCCAAAAGATTTCATAGATACGCACAGCTTGGTTATGCATACATTCAATTCTCTAAAAGTTGGCCTTAGAGCAGAACACTTGGGCCTGCATAAGGCTTTATGTGTCTTGATGGGTTGGAATCACGTTGTACCACCAGATAATGCGAAAGGGTACCAGTTACTTCCATTGCCTGATGCAAGAGCCATGAAAGAAGATCTTATTCTATGGCCACCACTGGTTATTGTGCATAATGCAAACAGTGAAATGAAGAAAGATGGGTCTGAGCATGTTGTTAGCGATCTAGATATGGATGAGATTCTTCAAGGTAGTCTCTTTTTAAATTCAAGTTGCATCTATTTTTTATGAATATGCTCTCTGCTTTGGGTAACTTTATTTGTTGTAACAATTGATATTGAAATCTATGACATGTATCCAAGTAAACAAGGTACTCACTAGAAAATAACTAAATCCTAACAAGTTGGGAAGGCAAATTTCTTTAAATGTGTATGTGGGATGTCGTTATGATTAACATAATGCTTTTTACAGGTTTTTGCATGCGGTTGTTCAAATGAAAATGTGATATTTGTTTCTCTAATGTTACTTTAGTTTCTTATTTCTACCAGGACTTGGATTCAGCAATGGCAAAATGAAGGTAGTAAATGGAAGTAGTACTATTCAAGGCACACTACTTGTCAAATTCTCTCCAACTTTTTCTGGGTTACAGGAGGCTGAACGATTGCATAAATATTGTGAAGACAACCATTGCGGAAGGAGTGATTGGCTTCAAGTTCAGTCCCAACATGAAAGCCAACAAAATCTTTCCGAAGATTCAGATCTTTTACAGGCTGATGGAAATGTAAAGGATAACAAGAAGCAATTTTATGGTTATATTGGAATTGCTGGAGATTTGGAGAAAGTTGATTTTGATACTAAGAAACGGACCTTGGTTAAGAGCAGGAAGGATATAGAAGCTATCACAGATGGTCCAGTTCATGGAGTGTAAGGCAGCAACATTATTAACACCTTTGAAGCACTGCCTTTAAAAGCCTTTGAATCTGTGATATTGTTCTGTTTCCGATATGAAGTTTCTACTTCATTTGCAGGGAAAAAGTAACACAGTAAGGAGGTTCAGTGAGTAGCGTTCCAATAGTTTGGTTATTGTGGCCTTGTAGGATAAAGTGAAAGTTCCTGGGACGGGGAATATTTTGAGACCTGCTGTTGAATATATTTATATCCCAAGTAAGATGGACGGAATCAGGGCAAGTCACTTTTGTGTGGACATGATAATTGAGTTGTGAAGAGTTGGAGCCAGATTAAGACTTGTGAAATGGGGTTTTGAGGTAGAATTTGTGAACATGTCTAAAGTGCTCTAAAGTGCACTCATGAATTTTTGCTTTGACAGTATAAGGTGATGAAAATATGTAGAATCTGAAGGCTTTACCTACTTCTGGAGGGTGGGTTCCTACCACCGGGTCTTTTTGGTCCTGAAGGAGTTCTGATAGCCAAGAAAGTTGCAATGGAACTTTGTAAACAGCTAGGACTTATGAAAAGTACTCTTCTATACTGTGCTTTAAGCACCACGGTGAGGGTTGTTTTCATTTGTACTCGTTAGTAATATGATGCTCTTTTTAGGAGATCATTTTTTGTTTTGAGTTTTGTTGAGGGGAAATTTATTTTGATTTCAAAAGACACAGATCATCAAATGTAGATTACATATACATCAATGATCATTAAGCCTATTTCTGTATATATGAAAAAGGTATTTTTGATTCATTTCCCTTTCTGGTTGATGACTTATCTATCAAATTTGTAAATAGTATTTCCCACTTTGCTGTCTTCGTCTTTTGTTTGAGAGTTGCATTGTTGAATGCCAGCGAATAGAAAATTGAATTATGAGTTATTCACCTCTTTATTTTCATGTGCTCCTGGCAATAAACATTTCATGTTAGAAATGGATTATATATACAGTATACTTCAGCCAGAACCAGCTTATCAAGAAAATATGGTTAAATGTGGATGCAAATAACTTCATAGGACCATGGTGCTTTCTGCTTAAGCCAGAATAACTTCATAGGACCACAGGCACCGAGTTTTTTCAAAAGGCATGCACGTTTTCCTTTTTCTTTCATCAGCGAATTTTAAATTCCAATTAGTGTGAAATTTTCAAACCCTAGGTGGCTCATCTTTACATTTTGTTAATTAAATAACTTGGAAATTAATTTCCAGCTATTGCTGGTGTGACTCCTTTGGAATATTATTGGTGTGAGGAATTTCTTGGGCGCTGAAGGTTCAAAACTGAGTTGGTGAATTTTTTGGTAAAGAGCCAAGCAAAGGTGTTATTCTAGATGGGGTAGCAGCAATGGGTACTGCCATAAAAGGTGGCATTCTTTAGGATGACGTGGAGAACTTAATGCTCTTGAAGTCACTCCATTATCTCTTGAATAGAAATTCTTGGTGGAGTAGCTACCAAACTTCAAAAACAGGAAAGGTTTCTTTACATCCATTTGATGTATATTTTGTATTCTCCATCTCAAAAATGAAACCAAAGACCTAATAAAGCTAATGGAAAAATGTACTTGGTGATTGGAGCAAAAGCCTCCTTATAGCCCACTTGCGTGCTTTGGAAGAAACCTTTCACTAGAAACCTCACTTTTAACTTCTTAACGCTATGATTTGTGTCATGATTAATCTAGTAGAGCCACTTCAAACTCACCATTGAGATTCCTTTCAGTCTTGACACTATGCTCCCCCCATAATTCTTCATGATGGATGTGTTCTCCCCTAGCATGACATCCCACCAAACTTGTTAGTCTCCTAAAAGCCAGAATGCGTTGAATATATGATGCCAGAATGCTTTGAATCTATGATGTTTCTCATCAATGCCATGTAGTTTGAAAACTTCTTTGGAGGCTTGCTCTTTCTAAATGTGTTCATAGGAAGTCTCAACATACTATTGAGCATCCGCCAAAGTCTTAGTCACTACACCCCACATAATTCTTCATTATGGATGTGTTCTGTAGCATGATATCCCACCAAATCCCACCAAACTTGTTGGTCTTATTGCCTGTTAAAAGGCAGAAGGCTTTGAATGTTTCTCATCAAATGCCATGTAGTTTGAAAACATCTTTGGAGGCTTGCTCTCTCTAAATGTACTTGTAAGAGTTTCAACATACTCTTGAGCATCCAGCAATGTTTGAGTGAACGATTGAGGTCTCTTGGACATAAATGGAAGGTGCTAATGTCACCCTCTCCTTAACTGAAGGTTGTTGTCTTGTACTAGAAATAACTTGTGTTTATGTTACCTTGGCTCAAACTTAGGAGTTTTCTACTTCTCATCCTCTCCCTGAAATAGGCTCATGGAACTGCTTGGATTCCTCCCTCATACTTTACATACTTGCTTATTGCCATCTTCCTTTACTCTAGAGTATAGACCATGTGGGCCTTTGAATTCTCACAATAACCCACAAATAAACCACCCTCATTGGAGGGATCCAACTTGCTCCTTTTCTCTATGCATTTGGACAACAAAAGATGTAGAAATGACTTACCTCTAGCTTCACAATAGTGAAGCCCTCATTTGCTTTCCTGTCCAAGATCTTGTTAGAAACCTATTTTGGATGTAGATTTTTGTGTCTCATGCTTGTGGACAAAGGAACATTGACAAAGTCCTAGTCATGGATCATGCTTTAGCAATGTATAAGAAGGATCATTTTTTTTGCAACCCCATTTTGTCGTGGGTTGTATGGAATAATCAAATCTCTCTTGATCCCTGTGTGTACCTTTAGAAATCCTCAAGCTCCTCGGAGGTATACATACCTCCATTATTTGGTCTGAAGACCTTGATCTCATTTTTTGTTTTCTTCTCAACTAAAGTGTTGAATCCCTGAAACAATTTTTTTTGCTAGCATGTTCGTGACTTGTGAGACTAGCTTGTGGTTTTAGAAATTGTGATCCAGGGGCTTCTATGCTGTCAAAATCACATTGGAATTGCATTTGGCCTTGGCCACATGAACTATTAACATGGTTGGGATTTTTTGTGTCTCTTGACTACCATGAGTTTGGAGCCTTGGCTGCCTTACATAATGAAACCCTCAAAATCCAACTGCACTAGAGGGATTTGAATTGAACCCTTGAGACTTGCCAAGACATCATCCCTGGTTTTTAAGTAGACCCATGTCTTGTTAGTGAAGTGGTCGACAAAGAATACATAATACATGCTTCATAAGATTGATGCAATTGACATTGATCCATAAACCCATTCAAATGTACTAGATCTATAATCTCCTTAGACCTATCTTCACTGCTTAGGAAACTAGTATTGGCATGGTTGCCAAACAATCACACACAAAATACTCCATATTTTCCAATGATGCTTTGAAATACTTATGACTATTCCCCTCAAAACAAGTAAATCTCTATGATGTTAGTGTCCCATTTTCCCATTTTCTATTCTACAAATTATACAAGTTGTCACTACTATGAACTAGGGCTTGAATAGGTTCAACATGTAACTTATAGGCTACCTTTTTCCTATCACTTGTTGCTTCAGGGATATGTTCCTTTGAAGACATGTTTACTTTACCCATGTTAGATCCTTGTTGCTTCAGGGATATGTTCCTTTGAAGACATGTTTCCTTTACCCATGTTAGATCCTTTTTGTTTGTTCTTTGTTTGTGCAAATAAGGCTTGGGTATCATCTCCACCCTTCTCCTTGGCCTTTGATGCCATTCAAGTCTCTTGTTGGATGTAATATAGTCACCAATTAATGTAAATTGTAACCTAAAAACAAGAATTGTAACCTAAAAACAAGAATTCTGGTTAAACAATTCATATTTTTCGATAAAAACAACGAAGTCACCCCCTATAAAAATAGGATAGGGCACTGTGGTAGCACCATTTTGTTTGGAAAGTGGTTAAATTGACCCTTGAATTGAAAAGCAATGCTTCTGGGAACACCACTTTTATATTTGGAGTTGGCCCTAACAACTAGGATGAAAGTTAAATATACTCCTAGATTGTAGTATTTGAATATTATTTATCAATCTTATTCTTATTTTTATTTAAATATTGATTTTTTTTGTTGAAAAAACCGAAGTATTTTTTTGGGGTCTAATAATGAAAAAATAACTTGTTTTTATAAAAGGAGTTGTCTTTAGTGCGAATTTTTGGACTTTCGGAATTTAAGGTGAAATCTTGATTTGTGTTATTTAAACTAGTTTTTTAAGTGTATATATGGATTCATCACTCTCAAAAACCCCTAGGGCACTTTTGTGCAGGGTTACCCATGAAACTTGTGATTTCAATAAATCTTTCTGAAATTTAGAAAAATTAAACAGGAAAAACCCACCAAAAAAGCTTCCAAAAAATTGCACTAAAACAACTCCTTTATAAAATTGCATAATATATATATATAAATTCTAAAACCCTAAAAAATACTTAAAAAATATTAAAAAATCTAAAGAATTTAGGCATTAATTTAATGAAATATGTAACCTCAAAACAAAAACTTTGGCTTAAAAAACCTGTATTTTTGGATAATAAGAGGGAAGTCAACTCTCAAATAAGTATATGGCACCATTTTGTTTGGAAGGTGGTTTAACTGACCCTTGAATTGAAAAGTGACTATCCACTTTTATTTTTGGAGTTTGCCATAACCACTAGGATAAAATTTTAATCTACTCCTAATTTGTAGAAATTGAATATTATTTATTATTTATTAGTTTTATATTGAAAAAATAAAAAGTTGAAAAAACCCGATTATTATTATTATTATTAGTTTCTAATAATGAAAAAATAGCTTAATATATATTTTTATATTTTTTTTGAAATAATAGAAAACAAAGTAAACAAAAAAAATAAAATAGAAAATGGAAAAAAACCAAATTATTATTATTAGTAGTTTCTAATAATGAAAAAATAACTTTATATATATATAAGATATATATTTTTTGAAATAATAAAAACAAATTAAAACTAAAAAAACATAGTAAAACTTGAAAAAAAAATCTAAAACCATAAAAAAATACCAAAAAATATTAAAAAAGCAAAGACAAAAAAGAAAAAATAAAAAACATACTTAAATTGATTTATTTATTTAGTCATGTATTTATGAAAATTGTAACCTCAAAACAAAAATTCTAACTAAAAATACCCATATTTTTGGATAAAAACAACAAAGTCAACCCCATCGGCAACACCATTTTGTTTGCAAGCCACTTTTATTTTTGGAGTTGGTCATAATAATTAGGATAAAAGTTAAATTTACTCCTAAATTATAGTACTTGAATACTATCTATCTTTTTTTAGGTCAAGTAAGAGTAGAGCTTTCAATTAAACGAAAAAAATATTACATATTGTACATGTCTTTACAAGTGTAAAGATCAATAAAAGACATACTCGTTGATGATTTAACGGTCAACAGAGTCAACAAACCCAAAACCTTACACATAAAACCTCCGACCATTTTACAACCTGATAGCCATTTGATAAGAACCCCAATGATCTGACAAAAACCGCATCAGAAACTTACGTGACCTTTACCCGCTTTATGATGCCGACAGAGAAAATAAACTAATAGTGTATATAACTTCGGGTCCGCTCTTGGACTTAACCTCTGCGCATGTTGAAACCCGATATCCTTTCAATCAAGAACTCAAATGATCTGACGGTCTTTAATGATATCGCACCAGACACATGCGCGACTCTTACCTGCTTCACGGATCCGATAAGGATTATAAGCCATTGGTTTATAAAATTTCGAGTCCGCTCTAAGACTTAACCTCCGATCACTTTTAAAACTCGATATCCATTCGATCAAGCCCCTTTTGATCCGATGGTTTTCAATGATATCAGATCGGACACTAGCGCGACATTTACTCGCTTTTTAGAGCCGATAAATATTATAAACCATTGATCTATAAATCTTCGAGTCCGCTTGTAGACTTAACCTCCGATCATTTTCAAACTCGATAGCCATTTGATAACGAAGGCCATCAAATCCTATGGTCTACGACCCTTCAACTAGCCCGCTGTTTACCGCATACTCATCCCTTATAGTTAACTCTAACTTAAGCATTGATTGTGGGATCCACTGTTAGGATTTACTGTGACACTCTCCTACTTCCACTAACCTTCCTCTTGCTCATTACTAATGGTTTTGAAGTACTCCATATCTTTGGCCGCTTGTTGTTGACAGTTATCACGCAGTTTACCCGAGGGTATCGAATCCCAATCGTACCTAATATAGCTTTCCTTACATAGCACTTCCTCATTCGTCAGATGATCGGCTAACATATTGGCTTTTCTTTGCATATGAACGAAGTTGTCAGAGTTCGTAAGTGGGAATGAATACGCTGAAAGACCTGTGATAGCCTCCAATGTTTCGACACTTTTCCAGGTGCCGTTCCACTACATATCTTCTTGGCTGCATTAATGACCAATTTAGAGTCAACTTCAATGATAGCGTTGTGTAAATTTGACTCGATCAGGATTTCCACGCACTGCTCTAAGGCCATGAGCTCCGCCATGTTATTAGTGGTAGTCCCCAAATGACTGTGAAAGATATCCTTTATGTGCCCCTATTCATCTCTTATGACACCGCCAAATCCAGCCATCCCTGGGTTGCCCTTAGAGGCTCCGTCTATATTGATTTTCAAAAAACCACGAGGAGGAGGCTGCTAGATATGTTGACCAACAGTTGTTTTGCTCACACCCTTGTCAGTGCCTTGGAGAACCAGAGAATGGAGACCCAACTGTAGCAACATGTGAGCATCTTGGGGCAAAGGAGGGTTCTCAGGAAGTTTCCACATAAGGGCTCCAACTGTATCTTTGAGCTGTCATAATATTTGGGCGATGATGTTCTTGGTCGAGCCTGTTTTGTTCTTGAAAATCCTGCCATTGCGTTCTTTCCAGACATCCCAGATAATAAAGCCTGGAACAAGAGTCCAAACTTTCTTGATGATTTCATTGCCCGAAAAGTCTTTCTTCCAATTATTTGAAGTGTTGGTGATGCTGAGTTTGTCCCTGTCAGTTTGCCTAAAGACTGAGGCCGCCTAATCCCACAAGGTAGAGGTGAATGGGCAGAGGTTGAGTAAGTGTTCCATCATCTCGTCCTGTAAGCCACATAGATGGCATTTGGATGGGCCAACAAATCCCCTTTTCAGAAGATTCTCCCATGTGAGAATTTTCTTTTGTTGAACCAACTACATAAACAACTTGATTTTCATCTATTGTGGGTTTTGCCAAAGGTCCTTCCAAACCTAATCAGGGTTTTGATAATCAAAACATAGGGCCATTCGTTTAGCTTCTTTGAGGTTGAAGGTGCCTTCAGTGTGTCTTCCCCATCTAAGTTGGTCAGACGAGAATGACACCAAAATCTTTCTCTGTTCCAAGTCAAGAACAAGAGAATCCGCCCGAGGCTTCAGAGGATTCTCTTCACTATAACTAAGATCCTTCCACATTCTCCATTTACCATTGTCCCTTACTTGATCCTTGAAGTCACTTACCATAAGTAAACCTTTGTTGACAGTGTCATTCTTGAGAGCGGTTAGTTCTTCTCTAAACAAATATGGTTCCTGGTGCCAGTTATCCTCCCAAAACCGTGTAAGGTTCCCCGCTTGAATCTCCCAGAAACTATGCTGTTGGATAATGGCTCTATTCTCCCAAGAAACGTTCCAAATGTGGGAGCCCTTTATGAGCCATGACATTCGGATATGATCCCTCTCATGCCAATTATTTGCATATTTCTGTTTCCAAAGCTTGGCCCAAGGGGTTGCCGATTCCTTGAGCCACCTCCACCAAAGTTTGGCTCCTGAACTCTGCTGAGTGTTTCAAGGTCATGAAGCCCCAAACCACCATGGGCCTTAGGTTTGCAGAGCTTATCCCAAGCTACCAAAGCCCACTTTTTTTTCTCTTGCCCTTTGCCCCAAATAAAATCTCGTTGAATACTCCTGATTTGTTGCATAACTCCTTTAGGAGCAGGAAGAGTTGAAAACATGAAAATGGGTTAGTCTGCAGGACAACCTTTGTAAGCACAAGACACCCTGCCAAATTCAAAGGCCTACAGGTCCATTTCCTGACTTTGTCCTGAAGTTTATTAGTTATCGGCTCCCACACTCCCTTGCTTAGAGGTTTGTCCGTCAGAGGCATTCCAAGGTACTTGGAAGGTAACTGATCCCTTTGAAACCCAAGAATTCTGGTGAGGTTCCTCTAAATAACAATGTCAGTGTTAAAAAAGCAAACCTTTGATTTGTCAAGGCTTACCTTTGTACTAGCGGCCAAAGCAAAGTCATTTAGGATTTGTTTTAAAGCTCTGGCTTCCTTGACCGTGGGAATACCCTGCAACATTGTGTCATCCACAAATTGTTGATGAGTAGAAGCAGCACCATCCGGGGTAAGTTTCAGACCCTGGATTCTTCCTTCAACATTTTCCATTTTGATCGCTTTGCCTAACCCTTCCATCATGAGAACAAAGAGGAAGGGGGAGAGTGGATCCCCTTGTCTGAGACCCCTAGAAGGCATAGAGGTTCTAGAGGGAGAGTCGTTAAGCAGAATGGAGAAGCTAGCCATGGATACAAGGGCCATAACCCATCTTATCCAGTTGTGGTCGAAGCCATAAGCTCTTAGCATAGCCCTCATGTAAGATCAACTTAGCTTATCATAAGCCTTCGCTAGGTCAAGCTGCATGATCATACCAGCTTGCTTAATGCTCTTAAGAGAGTGTACCACCTCGTGAGCTTGTATGATGTTGTTGAGAATTTGTCTTCCTTCCTCAAATCTAGTTTGCTCCCCTGAGAAGAGAGCAGGAAGAAGGGGCTTGAGTCTATTAACGATCACTTTGGAAATAATTTTGTACACCACATTACATAAGGCTATGGGTCTGAATCTGTTCGGTGTCATAGCTTTTTCCTGCTTTGGAATCAAAGCTATGAAAGAGGCATTCAGAGCCTTCAAAACAATTTTGGATCTTCTAGAGTCCTCCACAACATCAAGGATATCTTGTTTGACCGTTTTCCAGCAAGCTTTGAAGAAGTCTACATGGAAACCATCAGGGCCAGGAGCTTTCCCATTTTTCATCTCATTGATAACTTCACTGACCTCCTCTTCAGACACTGGCCTGTTAAGATTGTGGTTGTCTTCCCTGGTTACAAGCTTAGGAATGAATTTTGTGAATTTATTAATGAACCGAGATCTGTCGACGAGAGGCTCCTCTGCTATGCTAAGGAAGTGTTGAACTAGGAAAGATTCCATTTCTTTGTGAGAGACGAGCTCTTTCCCTTGAGAATCTTTAAGTTTTGAAATTCTGTTATGTGATCTGTGATCCAAGTTTGATCTATGAAAAAAAATTGTGTTTCTTTCTCCTTCTCTAATCCACTGCACCCTCGATTTCTGTCTCCAAAAAATCTCTTCTTGCATGCACTGATCTTCCCATTCGTTTTGAAGAGATTCAGCCTAAATTTTCTGTTCCTTGGTAAAACCTTCTGTGATAACGATCTGATTAATCCCTTGGAGTTTCTGCTCAACTTCTCTTTTGGCTTTAAAAATATTACCAAACTCTTTTTTGTTCCAATCTTTAAGCCTAGATTTGATGTGTTTAAGTCTCTGCTGTAACATGAACATTTTAGTGCCTTGAACGAGCATATCTTCCATCGACCATTTGTCAATATTGTTGGTGAAGTCAGGGTGAGAGAGCCAGACATTTTCAAACCTAAAAGGTCTGTTCCTCGGTGTTCCCATAAAAGTAGCTTCAAGTTGGACAGGCCAGTGGTCTGAGCCTCCGAAGGGAAGGATTAACGTTGACATATCAAGGCCTGTGAGAAGGAATTCCTCTGAGATTATGAATCTATCTATTTTAGAGGTGACTTGAGAAGCCCCTCCCCTCTTATTGTTCCAAGTAAAAGTGCCATTTACTGTTTCAGTGTCCACTAGCCCCATGTTATTCATGAAGTTTTGGAAGGAAATGGAGTCTGCCTAGTTTTCTGGTACCACCTTTTTTCTCTATAAGAGATCTGATCATATTGAAATCCCCTGCCAGAATCCAGGGCATATCAGGATATCTCTCTCTTAGCTCCTCAAGGGAGGTGAGAAGCTTAAGTTTGTCTTCTAGTTTTTGAGGACCATAGACGTTAGTGATCATGTAGATCTCCTTATCACCCAAAGGTTGAATCACCAGTGATAGATAGTTCCTAGAAGCTTCAACATCCAGGATTCCAAGTTTCTGAGGATCCCATAATGTAAGAATCCCACCCGCCGAGTTGTTCGCTTTAACCTTTAGATAATCATACTTGATTAACCATTTGTTGTGTATCTTTCTGATCTGGTCCATCGAATATTTTGTTTCCTGAATAAAAGCCATCTTTGGTTTTTCTTCTTTTATTCTACTGCTAAGATTTCTTTGTTTCATTTTACTTCCTAGACCCCTAATGTTCCAGGTTGTAAGCTTCATTAAGAAAGGTTTGTAAAGGAGTAACTGGTAAGATCCCTCATCTTACTTGAGTTAATCATAATTTTCCCACATTCGGTTAGCAACTCATTCTGTTTTTTCTTCCTCTTTTCTTGCCCGGGTTCTTGGAAGAATGCATCAGTGTATCCTCCATCGTTTTCACCCCTCTGTTCTCATGGCTATCATGGTTTCTTTTGACTCCAGAACCCTTCGTTTGTGATCTCTAGAGGAAGCGCTGTGAACCCTATCAAACTCCTCTTTTGGTAGAGAGTAACCCTTTGGTGATTCCTTGCTCCAGAAACTTTTCTAGATCTAAATTCTCCCTCTCTAGAATCTCTTGCAGTTCATGGTCTTCCGTTCGAGCGTTACTTAGGGTCATCTCATGGTCCCTACTGAGCTCCATAATGCTCGACATATAATCCTTTTGTTGGTTGTTCTCTGATATATCCTCCATGTTAGCATCCCTTCCCTTCTCAGTGGGAATATTCTCCAATTCGTGGTTTGTCCCGTTGTTTCAAACTTCTTCTTCTAAGATCTTGAAACTATTGTGGCTCGGTTGTTCGTCTTCATTAATTTTCTTTTGGTACCACTTGCCTCCTTTCCCTTTACTCCCAACCTTAGTAAAACCCTTGGGATCTTTGCCTGTAGTGCCTTTCGTATTGCCCTCCAGCTTGTTCAATGGGAAATCCCTATATAGGTCCCTGTGTTCATGGCACTTACGACACCTAAATAGGACGTGTTCATAGTCCACCACCTGCACCCATTCCTCGTCATACACTTCTAAAATGATTGCATTCGGAAGTGCCCCAGATAAGACCATTTCCACACATATTGAGGCGAAGGAAGTGTATTTTCCTCTTAGAGTAGCATCTGAGATCTTTATAAAATGTCCTAGCTTGTTGTTGATAGCCTTTAGAAACTCTGACAACCAATAATCTAAAAGAAAGGAGTAGAGTCTTATCCATACCGATATCGATGTGAAAGTTTCTTGTTTTGGGACAAAGTTCATCACCCATGGTCGCATGTAAAGGCCTACAAAAGTGTAAAATTAGGGTCCTCCCTCGAACACTCTGTCTTTATCCTCTAAGCTTGTGAACACCACCATGAAGAAGTCCTTGGACCCAAGGTGAAGGTTAATTTCCCCCTTTGGTTTTCAGTGGTTCCTTATCCATGCCTGCAAAGCCTTCTCCGTCGGCCAAATCCCCATAAATTTACAGATAACCGCATATTTTGCCATGTGATCTCTATGCACCTGGAGTGTTGGGTCACTTAAAACGACCCGAGGAATAGTGGTCGACTTGGGTTTACAGACCCTTGTTGTACTCATAGGAGCAACTTTCTGACTGCTAACCTATGTCCTCTTCTCCTTACTATCTTCCTCGTGATTCTCTTCCTGTCCATGAGGTCTGATATTTTCTGATTTTTCTGTATTTATAGCTTCTGTTGCCGCCTCCGTTGGTTTCTTGAAGCGATGCGATCCAGCTCCCTTGCTTCTGTCTGCAACCACTTCATTGTAGGAGGGAGCCAAACTCCCTCCTTCATGCCCCGCCATGGTGACCGACGACAAAACCCTAACGCAAAAACCTAGTTCAGATTGCAGAGCCATAAGTGGTCAATTACTCCTTCCTTTCTTCACTTTAATATTATTTATCAATTTCTTTTTTGAAAACAAATAAAAAATAGAAAAACAGAAAGCAATTTTTTATTTTTCTTTTAATAATGAAAAAATAACAAAACAAATTTTATAACTTCAAAAAATACTTATAAAAATATTGAAAAACACCAAAGGAAAAAAGAAAAATAAAAAACACACTTATATTGAGTTAGTTTTAAATTCAAAAGGCAAAAAACCAGAAAGTCTTAAAGAGCAAACTTATAAAAAAAAATTAAAAACACACACACACACACACACACATATATAACAATATTGGAAAAAAGGAAAAATAAATTCTAGGTTCATTTTTAAATGAAAAAAATAATACAAACTTTTTAAAAATTGCTTTAAAAAAATGAAAAACACATACCACCCCCTTTGCCACCTCAAAAGAGAAGTCAAATTAATGGTGGTTGTTGGGGGGCGGGGCGGGGGGGCGAGAGGGGGGGCGGCCGGTGGCAGAGTAGGGTTGTCAAGACTGAGTGATTCTTGGAATTGCCCTATTAATCCTTGCGTGCACACAAACACACCATCCTCACCATGTCCTTGGCTCTCTCGCTCGTCTGCCACCTACGCCCTCTCTCCTCCCCATGCCTTCTTCCCCTCCATGACACTCTCCCTTCCCATCCTACTTGTAGCTTGTTGAGTGAGATGGCACTGACTATGAAAGAGTATTGACTAAAACTTTGTGTTGGGTGCATGGTAGTTGACTTTGTCCACTTGCTTTATCTCCCGATCACTTAAGCAAATATGTTAAACATACAAGCTCCAATCAATCATTTTGTCTTTAGCTATTGAATATACTATCACTATATGCTCGAAAGTCTTCTAGTTGAAGTCTTATAAACGTATGAGTGCCTCTTCCTTCTAACCCTACCTACCCTATTACTTTTGGAATTTGATTGGTTGAAGTGAAGAGGTTCCACTGTCTTGTTGAACTTTAAATGTCGTTTTGATTTCTTGTCTTGCTTCCCCTTCTTTCAGTGTGATGTTTTGCTTTTGGCTGCTGCCTCTATATACGATGTTATTAGAGTTGTTAATGTTGTTGATAAATGAATGCCATTGGTTTCTTTCCTAGGGCTTGTTTTTGTTCTTTTACATGCCACAAAGACTACTTTATCACTTCTTGTTGGTTGGCACAAGTTGCGGGTGGGGAGGGGAGACAGGGTGGAGGGCAATAGATGGGTGGGAGAATGAGGGAGATGGCGAGGATAGGTTATTTCAATTTGTAGGGGTGGACAAAGCGATTTCAAGAATCTCACACCCCACTCAAACTCCACTAAAAATTTGAACTTTTTTTACCAGAACAATTGAGATTTGTATTAGTAAAAACTGCATACAATCACAAGAAGTAAGAACAATAGTTTATCATTTTGATACAATGTTTCACTATCACATTCGATCTTATACAAAAAAAAAAAGTTTTGGGAGACATCAATCATTTTAAAAAACAATTGGTATATATCCTTACATAAAATCCTTGAAGACATTGCCTTACAAGACATATATGAAGATATGATTGTTATGGATATAAGTCTATCATCACCAAGTGTTGTTCTTCTTTGAGTTTCTCAGTGAATTATCGATCCCACTCATGATTTGGATATACCCTCTTCAACAAGACCAAGGGAGCCTTTAGAGCATTATTTCCAGTATCATTGAAAGATATGGGACCAAATCTTCAATTTTTGTGTTTTAATACATTTTTTTTCATTCTTCAAGTTGGATACTTTTTCTTGATTGGGTGACAAGGTGTTGAAGATGAGAATCATTTCTCGGTCATGAGTTTTCTTTTGGATTCCTACAAGACACCACGACTACTCTAGTTTTTTTTACAAAATTTGAAGTTAAGGAGTGGAGAAGCTCTGTGCCACATAATGGAGATATGGAAAGAGGAGAACTAGGGTGTCAATAGAGAAATAAGAGACTTGAAGGTATCAAATCAACAAGGGTATATGGGAAATGAAGAACTTTAGAACATAGAGGGCCAAACTATTTAGAAGGAGACTTAAACAATCCAACCATCAACCATAAGAAAAACCTGTATCCAACCATCAACCATAGAAAAACCTAAGGCACCAACCAAGAAAAGCAAACAAATTCATGAGAAAACTTGGATGGATTCACATCTAATAAATCTATAGAACTCCACTCACCACACACAAAGATGATCTCACTAAGGGTAATCACGATGAAAAGTGGGGATATAAAGGGGGGAGGGGATATCATATGGGGTAAGTACATGCCACACCACACAATGAAATTAGCAGATCGTGATGTGAAATGATAGATGTCTTGTAGAAGCTAGGAGTAGTTAATAATTCTAATTCCAGGGGGAGAAAATAACTATAAAAACCACTTTTTGGAAATATTCTCAGTTAATTATCGATCCCACTCATGATTTGGATATACCCTCTTCAACAAGACCAAGGGAGCCTTTAGAACATTATTTCTAGTATCATTGAGAGATAAGGGACCAAATCTTCAATTTTTGTGTTTTAATACATTTTTTTTCATTCTTCAAGTTGGATACTTTTTCTTGATTGGGTGACAAGGTGTTGAAGGTGAGAATAATTTCTTGGTCATGCGTTTTCTTTTGGATTCCTACAAGACACCACGACTACTCTAGTTGTCACCTGTTCCTCCCGACCTCAAATTCCAATTATAATTATAGTTTTTTGTACAAAATTTGAAGTTGAGGAGTGGAGAAGCTCTGTGCCACATAATGGAGATATGGAAAGAGGAGAACTAGGGTGTCAATAGAGAAATAAGAGACTTGAAGGTATCGACTCAACAAGGGTATATGGGAAATGAAAAACTTTAGAACATAGAGGGCCAAACTATTTAGAATGAGACTTAAACAATCCAACCATCAACCATAAGAAAACCCTGTATCCAACCATCAACCATAGAAAATCCTAAGGCACCAACCAAGAAAAACAAACAAATTCATGAGAAAACTTGGATGGATTCACATCTAATAAATCTAGAGAACTCCACTTAGCACACACAAAGATGATCTCACTAAGGGTAATCGCGATGAAAGGTGGGGATATAAAGGGGGGAGAGTATATCATATGGGGGCAAGTACATGCTACACCACACAATGAAATTAGCAGATTGTGATGTGAAATGATAAATGTCTTGTAGAAGCTAGGAGTAGTTAATAATTCTAATGCCAGGGGGAGAAAATAACCATAAAACCACTTTTTGGAAGAAAAATTTGAGGGTAAAGGTAAGTTAAGGAACTTGGAACTCAAGGTTTCCAAAAACACTGATCAAATTTTCTTGGGAGATGAAAGATTCTTCTTTTGCCAGAGTATCAATACATTCATTATGTTTTTTATATGATTTTTTTTTACCTCTTCAAAATTCACAAGTTCTCTGAGTGAATCCTAACATAGTTTTAGGGCATGATCAGATGGGTGATTGATTTATGATCCTACATACCTTTGATTATAACCCCAGAGTCCCTTAGAACTAGTAAGTTTGTAATTTTCCCGGAGCTAGTCAAGCAAAGCTCAATGAATAGAGCAAAACATTCAACTTGGTTATCTAGTCCCAATGATAAACAAAGTCTCATCTACTCCTATTTCCCTTGACGTTTGTTTTCTTTTGGGGTATGTGTTTGTTTGTTTTTATTTATATTTATTTATTTTATTTTAAAAATTTGGTTTTAAATTGTTAATTTTGTTTCCCTTAAAGTTATACATATTTTTAAAACATTTTTTTGATATTTTGTTTTTAATATTTTTTAAACAAATTGCACTTTTTAAGGTTTATTTTTCTCTAATTTAAAACTAAATCAATTAAAGTGTGTTTTTTCAATTGTTTTGTGGGTTGGGCGTCTTCTCTCTCTTATAATTAAATGTTTGTATTTTTAAGGATTTTATATCCTTTATTTCATTTTTAAAAGTTTTTTTTGTTTTTTTGTTTTGTTTTGTTTTGTTTTTGTTTTTGTTTTTGTTTTTGTTTTTGTTTTGTTTGTTTTGTTTTTGTTTTGTTTGTTTTGTTTTGTTTTTTTTTTAAATTTCCCTAATGCAATATTTAAAAAAATTTAGTTACTTTTTTGATTAGAAGAAATTCTTAGGCAATTTTTATTTTTAATTTTTTAAATTTTTTGGCTTCTTAATTTGTTTTGTAAATTGAAAAAAATAATTGATAAACAAATAATTAAGTACTATTATTTAGGATTTGATTTTTTTAGTTTGGAGGGATAGCTCCATTGGTCGAGTTCCCATTGTTAAAAGCACCTTGCTAATGAGAGGTCACAGGGTCAATTGTCTTCGATGCTCTCAAGGTTAAGCTTTGCTAATGAGCCGATGAGAAGTGATCCCTTTGGGTGGATCTTCCCAGATAGTTTTTGTGGAAGTAGTGACTATTGATCTCTAATGTACATGAACCACACATTTTTTTTTTTGTGTGACAATCCTAGTTATCAGATTGATCTAGATTGGTTCAATATATTATTTTTCATCCATATTGATTCTCTCAGAGTAGAAAAATTGGAGGTAACAGTTCACGAGACCATTTTTACTAGTAGGTCCTAGTTTAGCGAATTGGGTTTTGAAACCTTATAGAAGTGGTTTGAGGTATTATATGACATTTTTTTGGGGTAAAACTTTGCCACTAAAGAACGAAACCTCCTAGCGCTATTGTATATAGATTATATCCAATGGTGCAACAATAATATTCTCAATCAGAGTCTGCATGGAAAAGTTATGCCACCCAAAAGTTGATGTTTATGTTTTGACCACCATGATTCAATAGGATGCCATGTTAGGCCCCATTATTCGTGGAATATGGGCTATCCATGTGATCATGATGAATAAGACTCTAGAAGATTCCATATTGTAACTCTAGTTAAGAGTTGAAGGAGTCAAACTTAACCATTGGTAGGCTATTTAGCTGTGTTAAATTAGACCACTAAGAGGAAAATGTGTTCCACTCTATTCAAATGCATTTTGTTCCACAGATGAGTAGAGTAGTTGAGAGTAGATAGAGAGAGAAAAAATAGAGAATGTTTTACATTGTAGCATCCCATGGACCACAAGTCTCACTCCTTCGTATTTGCATCCATCTCCATTTAGAGAAAAAAAGAGCAGAGCAACCTCACCTTCCAACTGGGTTTTCTCCCGCAAGGATTTTCCCGATTATATATTGTGTTCATTATGGTTTGTGAATTTATATAATTGTTCTCTATTTTCCATATTATTGTATGCATAACACAATGATTAATGAATTCAAGAAATATAAGGAGAAATTAATCCTCATATTATTGATTTCAGAAATTTTAAGTATGTTTTAGTAGATCTGTTATGACGAATTGTTCAATGGAATATGCACAAAAATTTACAGATCATATTGGTATCTAAGCATGTTTCTTTGGGTATATTGTGGGGAGTTGTATGGGATCCAGGTTGGTTAAGTTGAAAGTCATAAAACTCCAGCCATGGTTGATGAATCTATTAATAACCCTCAAGGTCTCATAGAGGAGAGGTTTGTGCAGATGGAATCACAAGTTGTAGATATAAACCATAATGTGATCATTCTCACGGAAATCCTAAGCAATAAGCTCACACTATTTAAAGAAAATGGAGGTTCTAACACATAGGTTAGATTAAAGGGGAAACCGGGTGATCAATAAGAACTAGACTCAAGTTCAAGTAACGTAATAAAGAACAACTTAGTTCGAGTGCTATGAACCATTCATAGTCCCTATTCAAGATGGAAGCGAAGGTCGACATCAAGCCATATGAATGTGATATTGATGCTTTGAAGTCAAATCAATGGTTAACATAGTTAGAGGTTTATTTTAGTGTCACCATATAGAAGAACATAAAATTTTGTTTGCTCATTTGAAATTAGAGGGCCATGCCCTGACTTAGTGGGAAAGTGACATGAAAACCCTGAGGCTAATGGGGGATCCTCCAGTGAATCAATCATAGGATTTCAAAACTCTCACAAAGTCCCAGTTCTACCTTATTGGGCATGTAGAAGACTATTGGATCCAGTGGCATTACTTCATGAATAGACATGGGTCAAGTGCAAAGGAATATACCACACAATTTAGGAATATGAAAATAATGTTGAGTATCTCCCCAAAGGACCCAAAAGTAGTCCTTTGCAAAAGCAAGTGATGTTTATCAAACAAAAAATGGTGGATGAGGCTTGTGTATAGGCACAATACTTGAAAAACATAGCCAAAAGAAAGGGAAATCAAGTGGGTCAAAGTAGTAGGAGAACCAAGAAGCTTCCAAGGAGGGGAAGAAGAAGTGGAAATAAGGAAAATAAAAAAAGACAACAACCATAGTACCCCAGTGCAAATATCCCAACAACCACAACAACCACTATAACATCAATGATCATATAGAGGAGAAGTGTTAGAAGTTGCATCTGGAGCTCAACCCAGAGAACCAAAGGAAAGAAGTTAAGAAGGAAAATATCACGGCCATAGATTCAAGTAATCAGGTAGAAAGAAACCTAGACACGGATAGGTAGGTTGTCTGTACATTAGTTTAGAATGGGTGAATCTAATTAGCCTTTAGCAATAGGAAGAGATCGAAAAAAACAAATTGTTTGATATAATGATACAGGAAAAAAGAGATGCCCTACTTGACTTAGGATCACATGGGAATCTCATAGCAACAATTCTATTCAAGAATATGGGACTAGAGAGTCATGACCATCCTAATCCATATCCATTGGGATGGGTAAAAAAAGAGGAAAAGATAAATGTAACCAAATAGTGAAGAATCAAATTTGCTATTAGTGTTGATTTTATTGACGAAGTATATTTGGATGTAGTTCTAGTTGATGTATGTGGAGTTGTATTTGGGAGTTATTATATGTATATGCAGGATGTGATCTTCATGTGGAGAGCCAAATAATACCACCTCATTTAAGGACATACAATCCTTCATCATCAATGTGCACAAGGGAAAATCAAAGATCTCACTCATAAGTTCCAACTGGGCCAAGAAATTGATTAGTTCTAGCCAAATGTAGGTTTTGTTGCTTTTAAGAGAAAACAAATATGTAGAAGAGTCCATGAGAGCTAAGTCATCCATGGAGGGGTGTACTAAGGAACATAAACAAAAAATGGAATATTTTCTATAGGTGTACAAGGGTGTGTTCCAGGAGCGTAAAGGAATACCACCTAAGAGAGAAAAGGAGCACAAGATCAAGTTATTTTTAGACTCTTCATTTCCAAACATTGGGATGTACATGTAGTCTAATATAGAGGAAAATGAGGTAAGAACTAGTTGCATATATACTAGAACAAGGTGTTATTTGACCTAATACCTCACATGTGGTTCACCCATTATAATTGTTCCTAAGAAGGATGGGACTTGGCAAATGCGCATCGATTATAGGGAAATAAATACATATACGCCGAAGAATAGGTACCCCATACCTAGGATAGATGATATTCTATATTAGTTACAACAAGCCAAATACTTCACCAAATTGGACTTAAAGTCAAGGTACCACCGGATTTAGGTCATAAAAGAAGATTCCTAGAAGATTGCCTTCAGAATCATACAAGGTTTGTATGAGAGATTAGTTATGAAACATGGCCTATGCAATGCACCATGTTCATTAGGTTAATGAATTATTTGATGCAAATTTTTATATATTCATTTGTTATTGGTTATTTTGATAATATAATGGTATATAGTGCTACCTGGGAGGAGAACATCTTACATTTGGTGTAGGTGCTAGAGACATTAAAGAAGCACCAATTGGTGGAAAATCTCAAGTGTGAGTTTTCACAACAATCTTTGGTGTATTTGCAACATGTGATAAACAGAGGAGATATGAAGATAGATAATTCCTACTAATGTTTTTAAGGTCAGGAAATTCATTAGGGTAACATATTACCTAAGGAAATTCATAACCTCATTTTTAGTATTAGCAGACTCTATGCCACATCAACGAGTGCCAAGATTTTTTGGTGGGAAAATGGTTAGCAGTGGGCCTTTGAGGAGTTAAAGAAGAAGACCATTCAAACACTAATTCTCGCATTTGTGAACTTGAAGAAACCCTTTAGAGTGGAGACAGATGTCTGTGGGTATGCTATGAGAGTGGTCTTGATGTAGGGAGGAATGCCTATATGCTGCTATTTGAACTATTTCATGGGTCTATGCTTAATTACCTTACCTAAAACAAGGAGCTCTGCGACCTGGTACAAGCTGTTAATAAGCGGAAAAACTATTTGATGGGAAAGAAAATAGTAATCCACACTAATCACCAAACATTACAATACTTGTAGGCTCAGAGTAATCTATGACATACCAGGCATTACAAGTGGATGAAGTTTTTATAATAGTTTCATTCATGGATCAAGGATAAGAAGGGTAGCATAAAGAAGTTGGTTGATATGCTTGCAATTCTACTCGTGTCAAAGACCACAACTTTGGGAAATCTTATGCACATGGATCCTTTCATCCATGATGCATATAGAGAGACATATACATAAGACGTGGAATTTGATGAGGTGTTTCAAGAGTTGGAGAGCCAGAATCATGTGCACAATGGTGACATCATAGTTAACTATCATCTCTAAAATGGGTTACTCTATAGGCTAAATAAGTCGTGTTCATAAAGGTGAATGTTTGAAGATAATGAGGGAAGCTCACACCTCCAAGGTTGCTGGGAATTTTGGTGTAGGTGTAAGACAATGGACAACTTGTACATGTATGTGTATTGGCTGAGGATGCAAGAATATGTAGCTAGGTTCATAAGAGGATGCATGCTTTGTTTTACTACCAAGCCTAGAAACATAAAACATGGTCTATACCATCCTTACCTATAACCACTCATCCTTGGGAAAGAATTTCCATGGACTTTTTGGGAGGTTTACCACCAATTAGGAATGGACATGACTACCTATTCAAGGTAGTTAACAAGTTCAACAAGACACATGTTCAAATGCCTTGTGAAAATACACCATCAATGGGAAAGAATTAGTGAATTTTTTCTTTGGACTAGTCTAGGTTAACTTTGGGGTAATAAGGAGCATCATTTTAGACAGGGACAACAGATTTCTCAATGCATTTTGGACTACATTGTGGGAGAAGATGTACAAAGTTGAATAGGTATACAACATTCCATCCATAGAAATATGGGCAAACAAAAATAGTAAACATAACTTTGGTGCAACCTTTGAGGGGTTACAATTAGAAGCATCCGAATACTTGGGATGAAAATCTACTATATATAACAAAAAAATCCACTCTTCTACTGGTAAGTCCCTATTTGTTTTTTTTTTTTTTTGAATATTTTCCACTTTCTCCTTTGGATATTGCATATGGACAACAAGGAATGAGGGAGGATCTCACAAGGGATGTCTCAAGAGTAGAAAAAATTATTGAGAAGATAAAGAAAATCCATATATAGGTACAAGAGACACTATGGAAGTCATAGGAAAAATACAAGACCAAGCATGATCAACACTGAACAAAGAAGTCATTTAAGGTGGGAGACAAAGTATGGTTACAATTGAATAAGGAGAGGCTACAAGGTCTTGGTAATAAAACCAAGGCTTTATGATATGGTCCCTTGAGATAATAGAAAGGGAAAGAGATAATGTAGATAAACTTAAGTTTACCCCCATTCATGCACATTTACTCATTGGTGAATGTAGAGGATCTGAAACTCTATGAGCCTTCTATGTTGGATTTGGAAGAGGAATAGGTCCTACCTTCTGTAGAGGATTTGACACTAGATGATCAGGTAGTGTTGATAGACGATATAGTTTTACAAAAGAGGTCCAAGACTACAAGATAGAGGTAACATGACTTTTGGCAGATTGGTTTGAACGGACAACTTCTAGGCAAGGCCAAATTGCATGACCAGGAGAAGGTACATGAAAAATTTCCTCACCTCATTCAACAAAAGCCTTTTGGGATCAAAATACTCCCAAAATGGGGAAGTATGATCTGGATTAGATCATTATATTACTTGTTATCTATCCTGAGGTTCTTAGTGTAAAAAAAGTGGAGGAATAAACTCAGGACCATTTTTACTGACGATTCCAAGTTTTGCGAATTGGGGTTTGAAACATTCTATAAGTTTGAGGCATTAAATGGCATTTTTTGGGGTAAAAATTTATACTTAAGTGACTGACCACCTAGTGCTATTTTAAACATAGATACATATCCAATGATGCAAGAATTTCCTCAAATCAAAGTCTGTATGAAAAAGTTACGCCACTAGGAAGTAGACCTTCTTATTTTGGCCACCATGACTTGAGAGGATGCCATGTCATCCCCCACTATTCATGAAAAATGTATTAACCACATGATCACAATGAAGAATAATTTATAAGATTCCATATTGTAATTTTAGTTATGGGTTGAATGAGTCAAACTTAACCACTAATAGGCTTCCAGGTTGTGTTATAACCATATGACTAGGAGGAAAAGGGGTTGCATTTGAATGCATTTTGGTCCATGAATGAGTAGAGTAGTTGAGAGTGGATAGGAAGCGAGAGAAAAATAGGGTTGGTGCACTTTATCATCCCATGGGCCACAGGTTTTACCCCTGTGTACTTGCTTCCATTTCCATTTAGAGAAAGATAGAGGAGAGAAACCTCATCTTCTAGTTGGGTTTTCTCCTAAAAGGGTTTCCCAAATCACATCTTGTGTTCTTTGTTGTTTATGAGTTCTATTTCACTATTATCTATTTTACATATTTTTAGCTATTTCATACATAATCATAACATAGTAATTAACGAACCTAGAAATATAGGGAGAAATTAATTCTCATAGTGTATATTTAAGATTTTACAAATATATTTTAGTAGATATGTTGTGACGAATTTTCCAATGGAATATCCACAATAGTTTATATGTGTTTGTTCGAGTTATCAGACCCACGATTTCATTAACTCATAAATTTGAATTTGAAAATATAAGTTGTGTTATTGGAAGCATCACTTTTTCAATTCAAGGGTCAGTTCAACAATCTTTGAAAAAAGGGTGCTACCGGCAGTGTGCCTTTTCATTCGGGGTTAAAAGTAACCAATAAATGCAACCTATAGAAAACTAAGAACCATGGACAATTATCATTAAGTTGGTTTATTTGTTCTATAATGATCCCATAGTCTCCAAATGGTAGGAAGACACTCACAAGCACTTATGCATTTGACAAAGGTTCCCACGAAGTTGAGAAACCATTCAATCCCATGTTCATTGGATGAAAATCTTCAATTTTCCTCTCAAGTGTCACAAGTTGATAAAAAATGTATGTGATCTTCATCGAGTAATTAGGAATTGTGTCTAATTCAATCATCTATATAGATTTGAGCTTGTTCCACAATATCATCTACTTGTTTATGTTCTCACTTTGGTAGATGCCAATCAAGACATTGAACATCTTGTTCATTGATTTCTTTTAATATATGTGAGGAATTAAATTATCCTGTATAGTATCCACAATCATGCATTTTCCCTTCACTTATTTCTTCTTGTGAGTTTCCAACTACTTTGGATTTGCAGGCATAACCACAATATATTTGACAATGTCCTAGATATCTTTCTCTTTCAATAAAAATTTTACCCTCACTTTCTCTTTCAATTAAAATTTTACCCTCATCTATGATATCTACTACATAAATTCCTAGATATGATAAATATGTAAGCACAACCTTTGAAACCCTTGAGAAACTCAATAAGAAAAATGATCTAATAACATGTGATTTTTTTTAACCCTAGCTAACTATTGTCCTAATACTTTGTTAATTAAATAACTTAGAAATTAATCTTCAAATATTGTAACAACCGCAAAATAATTAGAAATACTAAATAACATAAGCATAAAGAAAAGCACACATAAAAATATAAATTTTCAATTAAATAATCTTATCATGCAACTAATTAAAGCTTATAAGGCAACCTACTCTGTGTAAAAATATAACTCTATGGTTGATAAATTCATCCCAACTTGAGGTGTACGTCTCACTGAAGAGAAGTATGATTTGGAAGAAAATAGAGAAATTAGAAGCAATTGTTATGCATCTATACATATCAATTGGCTGCGTGGATTCATATGGGTGCATAAATCTATAGTATGACTATATTGTATAAAGCCATTGCATGATACTATTTTCCCCAACATATGCACTCTAATATCTCTCTCTCTTCTAGTCATTACCCTTCTTCCCAACAACACCAAAAACATGACCTGTGCTCAAAGTAGTGTACTGGAAAAACCAGAATTAATTACCCTACCCATGGGAAGGATATGACTCTACTTGTTTCTCCTCTTGCTATAGGCATGATGATACTGAATGTGATGATCCATGAGAGGAACTGAAAAAAAAACCTTGAGCATTTTGTTCATGCTCACTAGCAATAGGTAAGGGAATGACTGGGAGTTTGATGGTTGACCAACAAGGGTGGAAAATATTCTATGTTGTTTGGAGGCTTGAAGTATAGAGGAGGCATGTTAAGAAACAAGAATGGATGGCTCAGGTGTATGTACGACACGATAAACAACATATTGCAAACATGATGCATGAGCTTCAAGGGGATTAATGGGTGGGAAATTGTCAAGCCAACCTTGCCTTGAATGCAGATTTGTGTAGGGATAACTTGTTCCCAACCATCATTATTTGGTTGATCAATGGAGTATATGCATGTGGAGGGAAGAGAATGTCTGTGGGAGGTGGCTGTTGGAATAAGGGCTGCTATGATTGAGGATGTGCCTCAATCTAATTTTGATGTATTATTAATAGATTCATCATCTTTGAGAATAACACCTCTCTTAACATCTCAAAATTAGCATTGAAATGGACATAAATTATTGGCCCCATTTCCCCTCTTAATCCTAAATGTTGGTTTTTGTTTGTTCCTCCTTTGTCCCTGCCTCTTCCTATGTTTCAATTAAAGAAACTCATTCTACAAATGAATTCATTGCACATGGGTAGTAAATGATATGGAATAATTTATTTACTTACGAATAAAGCTTTGAGTTAAAAACCAAGGGTAACATGTAATGTCCCTTCCTAAATTATTTTTTCACAGGTTTAATCTCCCACAATTTTAGATAATTTTTGGTGACTTTGGAACCCATCCAATTTTGACTGAAGGACTTAGGACAGAAAGAGGCCGAATTATTTTGTTAGTGGAATGTGGGGTTCACCCACATGGGAAAAACACATTTTTCCAAGGGTGGAATTCGAATGGCCTTGGAGGGGAAATTGAAAGGTAAGGAAGAGGGGCCCACATGGGGAGGAAGGTCCACAAAAGTATAAATAGGAGGAGCTGATTTACTCAAGGGGTCTTTTGTCTATCAAACTCATTTTGTTGCTCGAGCTGCTTAGCCAGGTTACTAGCTTTTTAGCACCAATTTTTCCAAGTGCGAAACTCAACCTTTCTTTGGGGGACTTCGAATGCCACCCTAGGAAGGCAAATCATACCACCTTAGAGGAGAGATGGAGGAATTTTTGAGCACATCTTTCAGCCTTCGGATAAGCTAGTGCGTGTTTGTGGAGAACGCAAGAAGGGAGCACGCAGGGATTGTTTCAGGGATCTTCCGAGAAGCATATGTTGGGAGAATTTTGGTATTGGAGCTTCAGTGGGGGATCAAAATTTTGGGGGAGTTTTAGAGCAGGAAATTGTTGCTAGTGGGAAGTTCAATTTGCAGCTTCCTGGGCCTGTGCAAAGAGCTTTCACTGGGCACACGTAGGAGCTTGAGGGATGAGTTAGAGAGCTGGAGATTTCAAGGAGAAATAAGGGAAACCTTGGAGGGGAGCATCTCAGCCTTTGGGGAGTGATTTGGAGGGATTTTCTAGCGAGCTAGAGGCAGGTCGTATTTCCCAGCACTTGGAGGAGGACGTGGTGTTTAGAGGCTGAATTTCGGGGGTCAGAACTAGGCCAAACCCTTTTTGGGATTTGGTGGGTTTTGGTTGAGGCTAATTTTTCAGATTTTTCTAAGCACTGGAGGTGGGGTTTCCAACTGTTCCTTTCTAGTAGACAATGAAAATTTATGGGCAGCGCAAAGCATCTTTGGAGCAACAATTGCGTAGCATTTGGGCTATTGTTTCATCACCTAGGTTTTGTCATGCTTTCCATTTAGGCAAGATCCGGTGTACTTCTTCCACACTATTGTACTTGATCCAAGTGAATTAATAAAATGGCTCAATTGGTTCTTAATTATGGAGTTTATATGGGTGTTTGTTGATTGTTTCAATTTTCTGATGTTGAATTTGTTTTTGCTTTGCATATCACTATTTTTCCTAGTTAGGAACATTACAATGTTATTAGAGCCCAGGTCTTGGCTCAGTCGTGGGGGATTTTCCTATGAGTAAGGATGACCGACAAAATATTACTTACAAGAGGAAAAGGTATCAGATCAAGGAGAGGGAGATGGAGATCAGTCCAAACACAGAGGATCATGGGAACGCGGTGCTAACAAAAAACATGGGGGAGCCCAAGAGAAGAAAGGAGATTTCCTTTGACAGTCTCTTGAAGGTTCTGAGCGATTTCGAAAAGGGGAGAAGGATATGTTAGATGAGATCAAAATGCAGAACTGGGAGCAAAGCACTCACTGAGAATTTATATTTGGAGAGACTTTGTGGGACTCACAATAGTTCGATCATATTTCACCCATTGCGCAACCTCCATCCTCTAGTGGACCAACTCAAGCCACGCTACCTTCTTTCTTACCTTTGGTGCAAGGTGAACCATAAGGAGTTGAGGAAAAATCACCTATGGGTGAGCGTTTTAGGGAGTGGCAGTCCATGGGAGAAGACTTCAAAGAGGCACTATCTTTTAAAGAATTTTTCCAGTTGAAGCATAATGAGAAGGGTAAATATTATGGAGCCAGGGCATGCAGAACTATGAGTTGCAACATACTATTGGGAGGATGTACCTCCTTACATATTATATCATTACAAAGTGCAAAAATCGGGCCTGGGTGGAGAATTTGGACACTTATTTCTAGCTCAACAGTATGACGGAGGTGGAAGCCATTAAAATGGTTACACTACACTTGGAGGGGGAGACACATGATTGGTGTTTTCATGGCTTGTCTACTCTGGGGTATTCCAACATGACTTCCTATGAGGATTCCACTAGGAGAGTGGTGGAGCGTTTTGATCAGGGGGATCCATAGGCTCACTTCAGGGAGTTGACCCAACTCAGACAAACATGTCATCCAAAGCAGTACATATCATAGTTTCTGAGAGTCTCAATCATGGTGCCGGATTTATCAGATGCTAGGAGGGTGTACACATTTATAGATGGGTTGCTCGAGCCATTGCATGGACTGGTGAAGTCATGCAGGCCCTTGTTATAACATAATTTATCACCCTTATATACTTGATGCTCTGAGTCGGAAGCCCTTTCTCTTCAGACTTGGTCCAATTACTAAAAAACATTATTTTAAATTCCATACACGAATTTTCCCTTCAAAACGAACGTGAACATATTGGTCCAACTATACCCAACATGCGTATATGATTTAAAATATGAAAAAATATAAAATACCTATTTTATGGGCGGGGTTTACGGGTTACACCAGAAGCCTACCTATAGGAGCCTGGGGCCTAACTGTATCTCAACTGAAAAAACTGTTTTGAGGTGATATAAATACACCTCATGGGGAAGGCTTGAGGGGAGAGAAATATAGGATATTGACATTATATCCAATTGGTCCCTGATCAAGTCTAATTTATCCCCATGCCTCCTGCACTCCCAGCTATACGAAACCCTTGTTTCCTCATAGAGATGTCTATCTCCTTTATATGGCATTCATGCGTATGCATTTGAAAGAGGATTTTTGAGGCTTGGGCTGGACGGATCCAAAGGAAGTTTTCACTTGGAGCCATGGACAAATCAGGTTGTATTCTTCCACATTCTTTTGCAGTCATCAATATATAATCTCTGTCTTGTTCATGATGTTATGATCTTAATGATTTAATTCATGTTATAATCTAATGATTTATGGTTTCATGTTTTATATTTATATGCTAATATGATCTAACATCTATATCATGAACATGCTTTGAACTACTGCTAGTATATATGCTTTTCTTGAATGAGTTGCAGGTTTTGAAGCATTAGAGGAAGCAGAGGGTTTGGACCCTACTGGAACTTCCTCAAACGTAGGACCTTCAAGTACTATCTCTTCTTCCTACTTTAGTAGTTTAAGATTTAGGATTGTCTGTTTTCTTGCTTCTTGTTGGTGTATGCCCTTCGATTTGTTGGGGTTCTCAACCTAGACCCTAGGATGTATTATTCCCGTAACAGAATTGGAAACTCCACTAGGGAATACATCTGGTATTTCCTAGTTTGGGTTGTTTCTCTCTTGATCCGGGCCTTCTTATTTGGTTTCTTGTTTTTCCAATATCTTTGACTTGTCTACAATTTGGGCAAAAAGTCAGATCTTCTGGACTGGGCCTAAATTTTTAATTTTTCTTTGATGACTTTTCTATATGCGAGTTTTAGTTTACACAGTCATGTATACATGCGCTTTTGCCCAAGGAAACACATATGTACGTGTGTTTCCTTGAGAACAGTCGAGTATACATGCGGGTCTGTCACTACACAATCGCGTATGCTTGGTTTTGAATGAATTTTTCAAATGATGAGTCTAGTAAAGGTTTTTGCCTAATTTTTATTGCCTTTGTTTAGTCATTGATTTTCTGGGAGAGTCTTGCTTCTTGCATATTTTCAATTTCCTATCTCTCTTTGTGGGAAGACCTAGTCAACCTAGGGTTTACTTTTTGGTGAAGTGTTGGTTCCTGTGTTTGGGTTCAAGGCTTCTCAATGAAGTTCTTGGTTGTTCTAAGCCTTTGGAATAGGGAATTGGTCTCAATTCACTTATAACCTAGCCTTTCCATTGCTTTTCCTTGCTTTCTTAAAAGTCGACATCTTTGGTTTTTTCTTGATTTTTGAGAAAGTCCTTCTTGCAATCTTGAAAAGTTTTCTTGATCTTCTTGAAATCTTTCTTGTTTGCTGGAGTTTTTATGTTGCTGTTCAGATCATTTTGTTTGATTTTGTAGCCCCTTTTGACTTCAAGCCTTATCATGCTTATGATCCCTGTGGCTTGTGAAATTCGAGGTTCTTTATGCTTGAATTTGATCTTGAAGCCTTTAGTAGCTTTTGTTTTCTCAAGAACTCTCTGTGTCCTTAAAAAGAAAAAAGATAAAAACATATTTTGTTGCCTTTATTTTTCTTTTTGGTTTTGTTTTTGGTCTTCTTATCATTTAGAGCAAGTGTGAAGTCTTTTCATTAGGTTGAGTTTTCTTGATTTTGGAAAAAGTTTGTGATTGAATTTGTTCTCCCTTTTGTCAAGTTTTGGCCTCTTGATCTATTTGGGAAACACATTTTCTTGTCTTAAGATCAATCCTTAGAATCTTGCATCTAGCATTTTAGTTTGCATTAGGATACTTGCACTGTAAGCATTTTTGTTTTTTTTTTGTAGATTTTGAGTGTGAACGTGTGCTTTGAAAAAGAAAAATTATTTTTTGTTTTCATAGTTTGTTCTTAGAACCTTGTTGAAATCTCTATCATCGAAGAAAAAAGAGTTGCATATGCATGCAGCCAAGTTTTCTATTGATTTATTTTTGCGTCGATAAAATCATAAAGTTGCACTTCCATTTTACCCTTGACTTAAGAAAATCCATTAAAATCAAGCGCTAAAACTAAAATGAACTGGAATTTTTTGATTTGTCATAGTAACATCAACTAGTCTAGGTCATTTAGGGCCTTGGAATAGGCGTGTGGAGAGTTAAATCTCTAAATCCACTCTGGATTTAAACATAGAACTTAATTAAAAGAGTGAAATCTAGTGTGAAGTTGATTGAGAAATCTCTTCTCTTCTAGGAGTTAAGCACGAGGGCGAGTGAAGGCAGGGAAGAGAGATAGCCCCTCTCCTACTTGTTGCATCTCGACCAAAGACTGTTTTGCCCAGCATTCGATACGAACTGGTAACCTTATTTGCATTTCCTAGGGACTAGATAGGTGACTACGAGGGGGGGGGGGAATACCCGTGGTACCTAAGGAAAACGTTGTATCACTCTCATTAGTACTTCTGGAGGGTGCACTTGCGAAGCTCGGGTACTTGCACTGACAAAGGATTTTGATTAGAGGTCAACGTAATTGTTTCTGTTACCTTCGCTGGTAGATTTGGGATGTCATTATCCAAAAATATCTTCGGAAGGTCCTTTACTTCGCTTTCTTGTATTTTGGTGTCCGTCCCTAATCACTCAGAGCGAAAATACCTAAAAGTTTCTTGATTTATTGTATCTTTAGGGACATTTCAATGAGTTCTATTTGTTCCTAGATTGTCATAGATTTATAACTTTTTGAGTCATTACAAGTTCTCTTAATAATTAAAAGTGGATGATCGACCAGTTCGTCGGTTTAGCAGGCTTCGTGTTCTCTCACATACGAGTGCTGAGCCTTCTTCTAGAAGGCATAGGAGAAATTTTGTTGGTGATTTTCAATCAATAGCAGCGAGCTCATCGAAGATTTATCCTTCGCTTTAGGATATAGTGTCACCGGGTATACCTAGTGTAAGTTGTGATTTGGAGAGGAATACTCCAGTCATTTCTAGAGTTTTCTTCTAGTCAGAAGATGAAGTTAAGGTTGAAGAGATTCCTATGTCCCCTCAGACTCCTTCACCTCTTCCTCCCAATTATCTAGACGTTCTATTATACATTGGGACCCAAACTCACATGCCGACAAGCCTAGGTTTTTATCACCCTTTTCCTTCGATGGCCGCTGCTGGGAGCACGAATCCGACTATGAGTGCTACTAGTGAGCATACTCCTCCTTCAGTTCAAGGAGGAGCTACCTTTGCTATATATACTATCACTTCTAGTAATGCAATATCTGGCTCTACCTCCATTCCATATTCGAGTGGGGCACCTAATATTTTTCTTCCCACACTGGTTCCTTCCCCTTTGGGATGCCTTCTATGCAATTCCCTTAGTTCCTTTAACCATCCCATCTGTTGTTTCCACAACTATGATTTCTATGGCTAGTTGTTCAACCTCTTTCCAGGGTTTTCCTTTTGGAAGTGGTCATATACCTCATTCTAATTCTTCCTTTGGTCACTCCCTTTCTCCGCTCAAGGTCAAAGTTATAATCCATTTCAAGGATGGACTAAACCTACTTTTAGTGATTTAGGAACTGGGAATCAATTTTATTTTGGTCAACACGGGAACATGTGTTACTCCTTCGTAAGTACTTTTCAGGGTTATTCTCCCTTTGCCAATGCGTTGAACCCTTACCAACGACTCTCCTCTCCTTTTAATACTTCGATTGGGGGAAATTTTCCTGGTTATGGTAACATTTGAATGGGAGTTGGTCAAACTCTAAATTTTTCTGAACCACAAGGTTTTCCTTACAATTCAGTTTCTTCTATGAACAATCCTTGGAAACCTGGTGCCTCTACAAATCCAGGATATTATTTTCAAAATGTTGAGAATCCTATTCATAGTGGGTGGAATTCTAAAGCTCCTTTGTGCTTACCATTCCTGGCAACCCTTTTCTAGATCTCTCAAAATTGATGAACGATCTGATCCAATATAATCCGACTTGACCTCCGGTTCCTTGTTGGAAATACAGGGGGGGTGAATCAATATTTCTTTGCAATTGTTATTTTTACCAGTTAAATCAATTATATTTAGAACACACAATGAACAATAGGAATAAATGCCTTTATTAATATAATCTTTAAAATAAATCAGGTACAATGTATATAGGGATCCAACCCTTTGCCCAGCACCAACTTGTTCTTTTGTGAGGCTCCAACCTCTAGGGCACCAACCCTATCTTATCAAGGCACCAACCTTAGATTTAGGAGCGCCAACTCCAAGGACACCAATCCTTCCAATTCTCAGGCACCAACCCCAAGGGATCTGACCCTATATTGTCAAGGCACCAACCTTGTATTTAGGAGCACCAACTCCAAGGACACCAATCCTTCGAATTCTGAGGCACCAACCCCAAGGGCTCTGACCCTATCTTATCAAGGCACCAATTTTGTTTGTTCAAGGCTCCAACCTTTAGGGCACCAACCCTCTGTGCTCAAACCCACTACAATATTTTGTCTAGATATGGTTGATAGTAATTCTCTACTCCCAAAATATTCTTCATTGAATTATGTCGATCTATAGTTTTACTGTAGTCTCCATGCTATATAATCAATGACAACCTTGTCTCATAGAAGGTGTCACCCTTTCTCTTCATTACACCCAAGAAAAATCTTCAAGTCACATCATGATGACTAACACACCATGGTCTTCAATAGTCTTTACACAACTTCAATGTATCTTCAACGAACTGTACTAAGCTCTGCACACACACAACCTTTTGTTTAAACCCTCTGTTCTAACTGTCGCAGTAACTGCTTTAGGAGTATGCTTATCACCATTCTTTCTGTCGCGATATCTTACTTCCTAGAAACAAACTCATAAACACTTCAATTCCGGTGCTGGCTAATGCTCCCTTCAAACGATGTCAGATGAAACTTTATTTTTCCCTTCACAGAATTGTTCTTCAGGTTACGTTCTTCACTGCTCCGAGTCTTTCAAAGGTTAACCCAATCAACAGATTCTTTCATCCTTTGAATTCCTTCTTTCCTGTTGGACCTTTGGCTTTGTTCAATCCCACTCGATCTTCGACTTCCTTTTTTCATTCAAGTTCACGAGTTGTGAATTGTTACTTCTTCTCTCTATAATCGATGCCCGAATCGCCTGCCTCAAGTGAAGTGTTTCAACTTGTATATATAATATATATATAATATATATATTATATATATATATATATATATATGGTTTTTTCCAAATAAACAAAACAACACGTTCATTGGTGGAGGGGGCGACTTGTGCATGAGATGGTATATTAAAATATATCGGAGGGCCTTTTTAATATTCAACAAATCATTGACTTGTTATTCATAGAAATTACATAGAAACATAGAAAAAAACCATATTATGCTGGATAATGGGTGGTCCCACCTACCATGTCATCACCTTGCCCCCGCAATCGAAACCTTCATGAAAATCAGAAGTCTTACAAGTTATGCACATGCTTTGTCTTCCGATATAACATAGCCGATGCCCCTACTTCGACGGAGCGGATGCGATATTCTATAAAATATTTTTGATAGGACAATCGGGTCCATAATATTATCGTAATCGGCGGTCCGGGCTCCACTCTATTGAAATCGACATTTCATAAGACTCCCGCAATTGTAATTTTATGAAAATCTACATTAATAGAGGTCCCCACATGCCACGTCATAGTTTTAATTGCAATCGAAACTTTCAGAGGTTTATACATAACATAGCCGATTCCTCGACGGAGCAGATGCAATATAATATTAAACAGTCGTTAATCAGTTCGTCGGGTCCACAAACTCTACTGTAATCGGAGGTTTGGTCATGTCAACCCTTAAGACTTGCGATATAACTCCCGACAAGGTGGACGCGATATTGCATAAAAGTGTATTCTAATGGAGCTATCGGGTTCACATATTATATTGCAATCGATGTTTTAAAATTACATCCCTTTAAGACTTGTGATATGAAAATTACGATATGCGGATGCAATATTACATTAGGGTGTTTTATAATGGAGAAATCGGGTGCACAATACATATCGCAATCACAGATTTTCAATGTGACACGTAATAAAGCCATCGATAAAGAGCCAATACAATTTCTTTGATGCACTTGTGGAATTTTGCTAAAAGGTTTCTATAGTTTGTTTCTTATATTGGGTTCTTAGCTCCTTTGATAACACTTTTTATACTCCACCAATGTGTTCCTCTTTGCTTCTTGATGGCTTCCAATGACCTATTCCTCTTACTCTTTGGTTTCATGATGGCTCCCGATAGAATGCTTCCGATGAACTCTTCTAATAACTCTTCTTTGACTACTCCTATTCCTGACTTCACATGGCTTCCAATGGCTTCCCTTCTTGGGCATACTAGTTTTATTCTGTCTATATATATGTATTTAATCCACTTGGGTCCTCCATCTCATCATATCATCATATATCAAACTTTCATCACTATGAGCATTATGATCAATGGGCATCAATAGGCAACAACATGTGTCAAAGAATTTGGCATCACAAACACTGGTATATTGACATCAATGAAAACCTAGATTAACAATCTCCCCCTTTGTCATTCATGGAAATATTCTTCTTCTCTCCCCCTTTGACATAAATGGAAAAGGAGTGCACAAGGACTCCCCTTGTTGAATTGCTCCCCTTGTCAAACTGTTTTTGAACAATATATCTTCATGGGTATGTTACTCCCCTTGTCGTGGTGCTCTTATTTTTACTCAAGATAGAAGGATTGCTGCCTCATCATCAGCGAGTACATTATCCCTTCTTCATGTCTCAAAGCTTATTCATCATAGCTTCAACAATGTTTAAATATGCTCCATTTCAATGCTTCAAAACATACTCCAAATAGTCATATACCAAATGTCCAAGTCCAATTTTTTATGCTTCTACATAGTATTCTATTACCTCCACAGTTAGAATTAAGAGGCCTTCACAGTCCGAATCAAGAGAAAATGCCAATGAAATTGTCATTCTCACTATATTTATTCAATTATGATTCCTTTGTATCTCTATGCTTCTCATTAATATGCTGAGCTATATTCGACAACACAATATTCTCCCCTTTTTTTTGATATTCAATCCATGATTGTATTTTAAATTATTTCTACTAGTTGACAAATATTTGCAATGCTTGAATTACATTAGATGCTGCCAACTACTCTTGCTTCAAGCTCCATTCCCAAATGTGTCTTTTTGTTTGAAGGTTGCCTCTATTTTTGTCCTCGATTTACTTGTTCTCACATCATATCCCTGAGTGGAGACATCCAACTTCATTAATATCAAAAACATAGTTATTTTCCCTATTTCTCTAACATTAGATGGTCTTTTATGCTTCTCCAATTTCTACTTAGTGATCAAGTGGAAAACATCTTCAACAATGGTCCAAAGAATGGTTAAGAGATCATGTGCTTCAATGGAGTGCTCCTGAGAAATTATCTCAAAGAATGATTGTTAATATAGCTCATCAAGGATTTCATAAGGACCCTTTCACAGATAGCTTTTGCAATAATGATCAAGAATAACAAGCTCCCCCTAACTGTATGCACGACCTCCTTTTGCAAGAATCCCATCATCAAATACTCGAAATATCAAGGATATCTTCATCAAGTCAACGACATGCGTTGTTGGCTAGAGAGTTCAGGAGTTTTTCAGATTGTATTTGTTTTCTTCTCCATACTTGTATAAATTTATCCTATGGCAAGGTTCTAGCTTGTGTATGAGCCCAAGTCAAGTTACAATCATGTGCCATGTGACCAATGTTATGACACTTGAAGCATTCTATGCTATTCATGAATATGAATTCATGAGTTCTTGAAAAATTTATTCTTGGAGATTGTCGGGGACCATAATATTTATCTTTTTGATATGCCCTACAACCTTTTTCCATGTGTCCAAAGTTTGTATAAGCATAATAACAACCAATAAATATACTTTTGTATGGGAGAAGAAGGTTTCCTTGATGTACTTCTGAAGTCTTTCTGCCTTGAGATCCTTTGATTATAACCATTGCTTCTTGCATCCTTGACATCATCTACATTTCTTC